>JAJOOH010022991.1:0-22358 GCA_029582605.1 Solanum gracilifrons
CCCCCCAAAAAAAAAAATACTAAATTTTACTTAAGCTTCATTGAAACTAGAAAGACCTTAAATAATTTTTTTAATAATGTAAAACAACTTTGTCAAAATATTCTTAAAAAATTATCTCCTTTTCTTTCTTTCTTATATTGACTTTTTGGGATATAGAAAAAAATTAAGTAACGTTTTAATTACAAAAAAACAATAAATATGATTAAAAAAAATTGCAATTAAGGAAATGAGAGGAAGCAGGCTACTTGGCAACCAAGAGTAATTATGTGATGCAGATGGCCAATATAATGAAAGGTCGTATTAAAATATGGAATTATTATGTTGCAGCCAATCAGGGGCGGATTAAGAATATCGGGTAGGTTTTCGATAATTCAGTAACTTTTACACAAATATTATATTTACATTGCAAAAATTATTAAATATATGATAAAATATTTATTAAGAACTCAGTAATAAAGAATACTTTTAGTCCAAAAACTTTCTTAAATTTCACTTTCACACTTGAATTAAGATGGCTCTCCAATGATTTCATTCCTTCTCACTGTATTTTTGATGGGTGGTTTGATTCAATGGCGAATCTAGGATTTCTAGAATATGGATGCACACGAAAAAAAGAATGAAAAATTGTATTTTATGAAAATTGATCCAAGTGCACCATTTAGTCTTCTTGTAGCATGAGTGTCAACAGATAATATTCTACCAATTATAAAAAATGTATACATAAAATACCTAATTTTACGAAAAAATCACTAGTTCACAAATCACGTGCGACAATTTCTACCTATAAATTCACCCTTGGTTTGATTCCTCCTCATATTATTATAATAAAGTTTTTTTTTCAAAATTATTAGAAACCTATAAACTTTAAAGTTTAAATTTTGAATTATTTTGGTGGTGGATATCTAGTTACCTTTCTAGTTTATTCATTTATTTATCTCTTTCGTTTTCCTCATAAACATTTGTTTGGATCTTCTTCCTTTTGCGATTAAGACTGATTACCAAGAATACTTTTAATTTTTGATAAAAAAAATTCAATTGGATGGTAATATTGGCTTTCAATGATGATAATGATCAATTCGTTTCTACTTTATGTCAATTTCTACTTGTGACATTTTATTTAGAACACAATCATTTTAATCCTTAGTATGTTTACCTGTCATTTTGCAAAGTCAAATCACATTCTACGAGGAAATGGGAGAAAGAACGGATCACCTGTCGATATGTGATTAAAGGAAACTATACCCAAAGAATGAAATACAGAATGACAAGAATAAGGATTTCCATCAACTTTTGATCTCCACCCGCGGAGGGGGATAATATATTAACAGTACAAGTCACTACTTTGGTAGATGAACTTTCATTTGTCTTTTCACTAAAAGATATTTACGAAATGTACTCTTATTGTTCACTTTTATTTGTCACATTTAAATTCGACACATTCATTAATAAAATAATGATTGACATGATTATATATCTTACTACATGATCCCTATTAACTGATGTTTATTATTAGACGTGTTATGAAGCTCCAATATTAGGTGGGAAGCCAAAATTTAATTGGTAAAAGTTGAGGCTTCAAACAAGGGGGTCATGCCCACTCTTGACTAACCAAGCAAACAAATGAGTTTTGCATATTCTTTTTCCTCTTTTGTATCTCTTAATATAATATAAATATGAAAATCAACTTATCGCACCTTCTTCAACTTTGGCAATCGCACAAAGCATCGTAAGCTAAGTTGATAGTGCAGTAGTATTGGTCAGTCAAAAACTTACACATTTAGATAAACATAACTAAAATAAAGATGTTGAGATGAATATATGAATATACTAAGAGAAATATAATTAAGAATGAAGGTATTTGGAATAAAGTGAAAGTAGCTCCATGGTGAAAAAGATGGAGAAGCAAAATTAAGATGATTCACACATGTGAAGAGAAGATGCACATATAGCGTATAAGAAGGGGCAAGAAAAGAAGTAGAGGTACACCGAATAAGTATTGAAGAAAATGATTAGACAAGACACACACTTGCAGTTTATCGAGGACATGACCTTGGATAGGAGGATATGTTGATCGAAAACTAAGATAGAAGATTAGTATGTTGCTAAACATTATAATTTCGCTTACGAATATTGTTATTATAACTCACATACTATCCTATTCTTCGCTTTTATTATTACTTATTTTATTAAATTTGATTATTATACTATGCGTTATTGCTACTGATCTCTTTTCAGTTATGTTCAACACAACTCCTTCACTAATATGAGGGTATGGCTTAGTTTAAAGTGGTTTTTAGTCCTCAAGAATGTTTGGATATTTTTAAAATGACTTAAAAAAGATTAATGTTAAACTTTTTAAAAACTACTTTTATAAATCCCTATATCTTCCTTTCAATTCTTAATTTTATTATACTTTCATTGAGCCGAAGGTCTACCGGAAATAATTTCTATATCTTCATGAGGTAGGAAATAAAACTATGTGCACACCCTCCTCCCTAAACTTCACTTATGATATCACACCGAGTATATTGTTTTTGTTACCTCCAGCTCCTCTTCCTTGAAGGTACTAGAGAAACCAAGCTTTTATTTCAATCAACATCCACACAAACCAAATGAAAACAGATTCAGACTTCAATAGACCAATTAGTTTCTTCATTATGTTTAATCCCTCCTTTTCCCAAGCACCATAGTTCCCATACAACAATTACTAACACCAACTTTCTAAAATGATAACTATTAGTTACGTAACCACATGAGAAATCACCTCTACAGAGAGGTGCAATTGTTGATAACTCCACACACAGCTAATCATCTAGTAAGTTGTACCTCATGTCTCATTAAAAAGCTAATAATGTTTCACTAGAATTTGGTCAATGTTTGTTATTTACAATCTCATATAGAATGATCTGGTTGTGTGGTGATCCTACATCAAAGATTTAAACATTTAAACATATACTATACACACAAACTAGCCACAAACAAAGATCAGAACAGAAAAAGGAAGAACATGGCAAAATACAGAAACTAGTAGGCATTGAAGACGAGAACTAACAGTACCAGAAAAGCCAAACAGGCATAACTATTAACTTTTTTTTTTATGACAAGGAAAACCCGCAGCCGCTACCCTTTGAGTGCGCACAGGTAAAACCCCCGCTCTTATGCAATAGCTCGCAAACCACACAGGAGAGATAACCCGCACTAGACAAGCCTGGTGCATTATTACATGACAATAACAAGGAGATAATTTTATCAGCTTGTACTCTGAACTTAAGATAACCAAAACCTTGTAAATGTTAACTGACAACTCAAATCTCAAAATCTGTACAAAATGTATGTTTGTTTTAATTCAACATTCAACAACAGCTAAATTCTCTCATCCAAAAACTTATCAAGAATCAGCTGGTTAGTACAAAAGGAAAGGGACAACCATAGTTCCTTAAAAGCAAAAGGGAAAAAATAATCAAAGAACATATTCTCTCCTGTATCCTATGTATTTTCCGTCTCGCCGAAATCCAAAAGAGTCCTCTTGAACTACTAATAATTTGAAGAGTTTCTGATCATTGCATATATTCTGCAATATAGCAAACAGTAAGATCCTATTCCGAGCAGTACTACATCCAGTTCGCCTCTGCGCGTAGCTTATACCAACTTCACCATGTCGAATTCCCCGGTTCCATTAGAAATCCAAGACGCCCAAGTCGTCTAAGCAGAAGTTGAAGTCCTCCTGCCGGCCTGGTCTTAGAAAATCAAAATCGTAATCAATCTCAATAGGTGGTTGCTGATCCATTTGCTGCAGACCTTCCAACGTATTGACATCTGCATTGTCCAACTGATATGATGGATTTGAGAACTGGTCATCAGCGTTTCCCAACTGGTATGATGGATTTGACAACTGATTATTGTCATAGGCAGCATTCTGCAATCGATATGAAGGATCATAGGCATATTGCTCTTGTTCAGGAGGAGCAGAACCAACATCTTGACTTGGAGCCAAGTCATCTAGTGGAGTCGAATCCATCATGCCTAATAGCTCATTTACATCAAACATCTCATCATCCAAACACAAGTTGCCTAGGTCCTCTTGTCCAATATACCACGAATCATAACTACAAGCCACAGGCTCTTCTTTAATTTCAAAGGTCTCACTTTTATCTAACACCTCCTTGGCCTCGTCTTCCGCTTCCTCTCTCAACGAGCTCAGAGGTGTAAAGGTCTCACTTTTATCTAACACCTCCTTAGCCTCGTCTTTCGCTTCCTCTCTCAATGAGCTCAGAGGTGTTCCAACTTTATTTGAACCAGTCCTAGTACCATCAAATTTTATTTCACTTGCTCCATCTTCATATCTGATCTCAGGAACATTGGCTCTTCCTCTCATCATGTCATCAGCAGGACACACCTCAGAGAAACTTGATGCTGTATACGAGTCAGAATGAGATTCCGTAGGCAATGAACAATCGTCCTTAGAAGACTCTTTCGACGAAGGGTAATACTCTGGGAGATTCAGCCTTGCACAAGGACCATACATTGCCCTTGCAGCTTCATCATAAGCAAGAGCAGCCTCAATTGCTGTGTCAAATGTACCCAACCAAAGCCTTCTCCCTCTATGTGGCTCCCTAATCTCAGCAACCCATTTACCCCATGTCCTCTGCCTAACACCTCTATACTTGCACCGCCCGTTATCTGGTCCTCCTTTACCTTTCATACATCCCTTCTTTGATCCTTTAGCAGGAACTTTACGCACTGGCTTTCTTCCATCATCATCACACGCATCTAATTTCTCATTCACCTCTTTCCACTTCGCAAGTGTGTCTGCTACATTCTTCGGCGCATCTTTTCTACTCCTTGATTTCTTCTTTCTTGTATAATCCATAGGTAACATCATATTTGAAGTTTGATCAAGCACAGCCATTTCTCTGTTTCTGTTCATTAAGAAAAAAAGGTCAAATAGGATACTACTAATATTTATGGACCAAGCCAACAGCAAAAGCCTTTGCAAACAAGTAAAGCCGCAATACTTCCTTCCTCTACAAGGAACCTAATAAAATAAAAATATAAATAAAATCCATTTTCTTTGCCACCAAGTAACCTTACTGCTTCCATCCAAAAATCCAGTTCCGCACTATCACTTCACCAATTCAGTGTTGATTTCTCAAACGATCACTCGAAGTTGGTCAAAGAATTCACTTTCTTCGTTCAACAAATTAAAATGGAGTAAAAAATTCACTTTCTTCGTTTAACAAATTAAAATGGAGAAGAAAGATGACCTTTCGAGATAGAAATAATTCCCTTTTCTTCCCCACCAAGTAAGTAACCAATTGCTTTCATCCAAAAATCTAATTTCGCACTATCACTTACCAATTCAGAGTTGATTTCTCAAACTATCACAGTTAGTCTAAAAAATCACTTTGTTTAAAAAAATTTAAAATCGAGAAGAAAGATGACCTTTCGAGATTAAAATAATTCCCTATTCTTTACCACTAAGTAACCAATTACTTTCATCTAAAAACCTAATTTCACACGAACGTATAAATCAATTCAATTGCTCTGATGACAAACTCCATACTCACTTCCTTCAATTCGTTCAAAAAATTGAAATCAGAGAAAAAAAGTGTCTTTTCTCAGATTATAACTAACAATAACAAATCAACCCAATAAATTCAACACGAAACATCAAATCACAATGCCAATTTCACCAGTTATTAAAAAACCCTAATCATCAATATCTTTTCTATCAAAACACTCGATTTCAACTTCCACAAACACTCAAAAAACTTCTAACAATAATCGCACATATATTCAAATCAAACAATGAAATCAAACTGCAATAACAAATCAGGAATCAAGTCAACTCACCTCACAATTATATATTCCAAAACTTGACAATCTCTCTGTAATTATTTGATGTTTTTCGCTTCACGAAAACACTAATCTCTCCTTATTTGTAATTTTTATTTGTGATTTTGGAGTGTTCTAGTAGTCTCTTGAGAATGATATTTTCTTCCAGAAAAGCCAGAACAAACTGGGAAACTGAAGAGGTATTTATAGACATCCGCAGATATTTTTTAAATCATTTTATTTTATTAATAAAATATCTTGTGTTTCTAAATGTGGTGACGTGGCAAGGATTTGTTTGAATCGTGGCTCTTTGACTGCCGCGGGACACGACACGTGTCAGCAGAACGTTCGAGAACGTTTTCGCTTGCAACTTTTCTTTGGGTTGAAGAAATCATGTTTCATTTAAACTTTGACCTTTGAGTTCAATGAATTTACAATTATACCACTTTCAGTTCTAGACTGATCTAATTTGTTTTAGCAAGAGATTACAGCTGCCCGAATACATAGTAAGCCAGTCGAAAAGAAATTTAATTAACGATCGAATAAATTAAGGATCAGAGGACGAGAAGGGTATATCTATATATTTAATATGTATCGCGATAGCTGATTGTTTCTCTTGTCTTAATAATAAATTAAATGGAAGTGGAAAAATTGAATTTTAGTTTGCCCAAATTTTAAAGTAAGATATGTTGGGTGTGCTGCTATTTTAGATAATATGATCACATTATGTTTATAGAAGTATTTTTTTTTTTTTGACTAGTTTAGTGAAATAATTTATATTACTCAGATTTAGAGTTTTGAAGATGTACACCAAAAAATATTATGGACTTCGGTGGTAAAAGTTACTTGAGTAACACAAATATTTTTCACAAACTCAGAGAATGATAGATCATGTTAAATTTAGTTTGAGAGTGAGACTATCATAGTGTGAATATGTAATTGAAAAAAGAAAGAAGAAGATGTGTATATATATATGGATGTAACTAAGATGTCTTTGTTGGAATTTGAGAGGTGTGTTTTGAAAAATGAAAGAGCTATAAATTTTTTTTTGAAGGGTTAGTGATTTTTTTGAAAAGTTGTGACTTTTTTGAAGGGTTGTGACTTTTCAGAAAAGTTGTGGCTTCTTTGAAGAGTTGTGATTTTTTTGAAAAGTTGTGATTTTTTCGAAGAGTTGAGACTTTTCCTAAAGGTTGTAACTTTTTCAAAAGGTTGTGACCTTTGTGATAAGGCACAATAAGCACTTGTTCATACTACCCTTCGTTGTCTATAAATAAGGAATTTCTTCTCATTTTTCAACAACACATTTTCTTAACTTTTTCTTCTTCTGCACAAACAAATTTTTATGTATTTTGTTGTTGAGTGGTTCGCTTGCGCTGTAATTTTAGGAATCAATGCACCGGTGAGTAAGATCATTTTATCCTGAAAAGATGTATGTCATTAGCCTCGAGTACTTGAGGGGTATAATTTTCTTAAGGACATATTGTGCATTCAATGAACTCGATTTTCATCTTTGAGAAAAAAAAATATTTTCTTTACTCTTTTTTATCTATTTCATATTCTACTTTTTTTACTGATTTTGAAAATATTTCTTTAAATTTTGTTGTTTCATACAAATTCTCTTAAGTTGTTGTTCTAAATATTTTAGCTATACAAATTAGACAACAATATCTAAAGGATATAGACGTTTTTAAAAACAATTAATCAAACTATATAATTATATTAAGAATATCTTGTATTCGTTTAGCCCATAAAATGAAGAGTTAAACGTAAAAGTTTATTTTTGGATCATTGTTTAAATGTTTGGTTTAATAATAAAGTTGATTACGCATTGTATTAGTGCAACATATACTAGAGAGGACATAAATGTCAGCTAAAATTAAGTTAAAAAACATATTTATGTATAATATTTTTTTATTGAGTGATAAATTTACTCACTATCATATATTCAAGAATAAATTTAATTAATAAAAATTGTGATAAAATTGATAGATCGTTTTTTTGTTACTATTATCGAAATATCAATAAGAGTTACGATGAAATGATAAATATTCCTTCATTCTTAAATCCCCTTGAATACGGAACTACTTTTATTAAAAAAATCCCCACTATCAAATATAAAACATAAAAATAAATTCTCAATATAAATATCGAACACCAAATAATTGCGACTATTGTTTCATAAGGATAAAGTGTGGACAATAAGATACGATCTCCACATCTGCATGTGTTACACTTATCAATTTGCCGGAATGCTTTGACGCGTTAAATAAGAAGCCCATGTCATCACTTACCTCTCATGTCCATTTTATATTGGGAAAATAATAGTTTTAGTCCCTGTGTTAATTATCTTATCCTGGTTTTGATTCTCGTGTTATTTGACTAAATATACTTAACCTTTAATTGAATAAAATGTGTAATTTTAGTCCTTATATCTAACTTGATGTTAATACCGTTAACTTTTATCTCTTCTTTTTAATTATTCTTAAACAATCCCAACTCTAGAAACTATCACCATCCTTTAACTTTTTAAATCTTTTAAGTTAACACTTTTTAAATAGGAACAAATGGAAAAATTGTGATTCAATTATTAGTATATATATCCATGGCCTCGGAATAGCAAAACAGTGTTCTCCTTGCATTGGTTGCCATTAACATCATAATATTGATATTCATCAAAGTAGATTATGGTGCAATGACAGGACTTTTCTACCTTTAATCAGGAGTCTCGTGTTTAAGCTCTGGATATGGAGAAAATTCTGTTGGAAGCATCATCCTTAAATATGTCCTGTAATGCGGAACCCAAATTTAGGCAGAGCTCCAATATAAGCATCGAACACCGATGAAAAATTAAAAAAAAATGAATATTAAATCCGCTAATTGTAGATGTTTTGTGATCTTATTTCTTTTCTTCCGCTCATCTACTAATATTTGAGTGTTTGACTTCAAATTATTTGTAGATTAGAAGAAAAGAGACGAAAGAAGAAATTTGGTGACATTATATTATTGCTTAGATTTTTTATTATTATTTTAGTTTTGATCCAAAAAAATATCTTTTTTATTTTTTTAAAATATCAAAAGTTAACGGTGTTAACTTTAAGTTATGTATAAGGACTAAAATAACCCACTCTATTTAATTAAAGGTTAAATGTACTTAGTCTAATAATACAAGGACCAAAATCACAATAAGTTAATAACACAGGGACTAAAACTATCATTTTTCCCTTTTATATTTTAAACAAATAAATTAAAAATATAGTAAGACGAACAAATTAAAATAAAAGTAATATTAATAAGTTCAGTGTAATTTTATAAGTATGATCGGAGTATCATAATGTGTTATTGATATGTTTAATGTATTACTTTTTTAAATTGTTGTAATACACTTTTTTTTAGTTCATTCTAAAAGAATGTTATCTTTTCATAATAGTTAAAAAAAAATTGAAATTTTTCTTTAACTTTAGTGATATTATTTATAACCACATAAATATTTAAAATTTTATCAAGTCAATTTTTTTTTTAATTTTATGTTAAGTTAAATAATACCACATAAATTAAAACAGAATAAACGTTTGCCAACATTGCGGCGCAATGGATGACAACTTTCCCCTTTTTAAACACTTGAGGGTAGTACAAATTGGGCTAATGCATATCCTCCTTGCTATTGGGCCGAAGTAAACTAGGCCCATTATTGGTACCACTTAGCCCACGATATCAATCACACAAATATTTCTATCATAGGGTAAATTTCATATAAGACAAACAAATTTAAGCATATAACGTTCTTTCATTTTTTTTAATTATTATTTTGCTTATTTCAAAAAATTCAATCACATAAAAAGTATTACTAATTAATTTAACCTTGGTATAAGGGAGGAAATCCAACGCATCAAAGCTGAAATTCCAGAAGTACCACAGAGAGAAGCTTTCAGTGCAGCAGCTAAAAATGAGTTTAATTTCACTAATCTTCATCTCAAGTTAATTAAATAATTATTTAGTGAATAACACTTATATTGATAGATATTTTTGAAAAATTATATATATTGATGAATGATGGTCGGTCTACGATGGTTTTTGGCTGCTGACTTGGAGGAGGTAGAGTAGTGAGAGAGGTGGTGGTTGCGGCGACGGTGGTGGAGGATATCTCGGAGAGAGTGTCGTGGTTTAAGTGGAGGTGCTGGTGGTGAAAAACAAAGTTGATTTGGGTAAAAGAAATGAGTTATATGATTAAGTGGGTCGGATCGGATTAAAATTGGATAATTTTAGTTGATTTGGGACTTTCCATCCAATTGAGGGGCACAAATAATGAAATTAGTAACGGCAGGGGTAAGAATAACTTCATTTTAATGGTAAGGACATAGTCAACCAATAAAATAAAGTTGAGTATTTTTGACCATTTTCCCTATCCACCTTGCTATTTTTCCCTATCCACCTTGCTATTGGGCCGAAGTAAACTAGGCCCATGATTGGTACCACAGCCCACGATATCAATCACACAAATATTCCTGCCATATTTTTAGGGTAAATTTCATTTATGACAAACAAATTTAAGCAAATAATGCCCCATAACTATAGTTTATCTAATTACGCTTCATGACTATAGTTTAGTTTGCTTTGCTATAGAGCCTTAGATTTGTATATCTTGGTTTTTTTTTAATAAATGAATACATGGACGCTAAATACGGTAACATAAAATTTACAGAATCCCATGATTCACGCTAATTGTTTTTTAATAAAATATTTTATCCAAAATGAGGTCTATGATACTAACACCAATATTTATATAAATTAATTACTATATACAAGTATATGCATATGTATAAACATACAAATATTTGTATAAAATATAGAATTATTTGTATAAATATAGAACTATAAATTGTATATGTATATGGGTATATGACTTAAATATACAAATATATAAATACACCTCAATATAGTTTTGTATATATGAAATTAAATCACAATTTTTGT
This sequence comes from Solanum gracilifrons, assembly GCA_029582605.1. Taxonomy (NCBI): domain Eukaryota; kingdom Viridiplantae; phylum Streptophyta; class Magnoliopsida; order Solanales; family Solanaceae; genus Solanum; species Solanum gracilifrons. The sequence continues at coordinate 10,807 of JAJOOH010022991.1, forward strand.
ATGTGTATAAATAATAACTAATACATATACAAATTACTATATACATTTAGGGTTTATAAAAATACATGTGATTCTTCATATTTGTCCAGATCTAATGAACCACCTCTTATTTCCTCCTTCAACTATTTTGATGTCGCTTGTCTTAGCATTATTGATAATTTGCTGCATTGCCATTGGGTCATTCTTTTTCTTGGATTTCAACTTTTGAATAGATTTTTCCTCTTCAATTTCTCTATATTTTGCAATAGACCATACATTGACTTCAAAATATTGTGTTAAACTCAGTGAAAATTTGGACGGCTACCTGCAAAATCTTGTGTTAAACCCATAGAAAATTTGGACGGCTACCTGCAATAGTGAAATCACGATTAGAAGGGACAAAGTAAATTTTGAAATTCAAGTTGAATATGTATGAGTGATTTTAAGAGAGAATTAGAGAATGGAGAGAGGAGAGATAAAATTATTTTTGTATAAATGAGTATACAAAAGCCGGTAAGGCTATTTTTGTTTCGGTTATAAAGTAGGTGTGGGTCCCATATTTAATAGCAAAAAGAGTCAAGGCATGAAAAAACTTATCTATGATCTGCTTATTTTCATGTACATATCATCCCTGCGTTATCCGCCGTCTCTGCGGTCGTCAAAACTATATTAAACTAAATTAAACTATACCCCGTTGAATAATAAACTAATAATGTTTGCAAACTCGCGTAATTTTCCCTTTCTTTTTCAGGGGTTCAACATTAATATATATACTTAAATACATAAAATTTACCTTATATATACAATATATTTTTTTGCCGAAGAGGTTCGTCCTACCCCCGCCCTAGTGCCCAGTATCCAATACCAAAAATCGTGCGTGCTCGAAACATGTCCGCAAATGGCAACACTAACATCCGATGAACTGCTCAAAACTCATGTCGGCCTTCTTGATTAGCCACGGGGTTTGGGGGTCAATGACCGGGATGAAGTAGATCAGATGTCCTAGAAATACGGGATATCTACTCCTCCCCGGTCATAGATCTCCAAAAACCATGGCAGATTAAAAATGTAGTCATGGATTTTGAGCAACTCACCAGGATGTTAGTGCTGTCATTTGCGGAAAATTTGTTTGCTGAATTTGTACGATGTTGAGAAGATTAGGTAGGAATTTATAGGGATATTTTGGTATTAAAATTGGAATGTAATATGACACTATTAATTATTTTACCTAATAAAACTTGGTATCACATTTAGATAATTTAAATCAGATTAGTGTGATTAATCATATTTTGAATTTTTCTTGTTACTTTCTTACTACTACTTGATTCGATAAATCCTGCATAAAAGCAAGTTATTTATATACAAGTACAAGTAATTTTATTTAATAGAATTTATCATAATTAACAATTAATTGATAATAGTAAATTAAATTACATGAATAATTAATTATATTTTGACTTATTAAGTATTACTTGCAATTACATTTTAAGCAACTATTGGTTAAATTCCTGAATCAACTATTGGTTAAATTGTTAAATTACTATATACAAGTATATGCATATGTATAAATATACAAATATTTGTATAAAATATAGAATTGTTTGTATAAATATAGAACTATTTGTATTTGTATATAATTATAAATTGTATATGTATATGGATATATGACTTAAATATACCAATATATAAATACACCTCAAAAATACTTATGTATATATGGAACAAAATCACAATTTTGTATGTGTATAAATTACATGAATAATTAAATATATTTTGACTTATTAAGTACTCAAGCATGTTGCTTGAAATGTAATTGCAAGTAATACTTAATAAGTCAAAATATAATTAATTATTCATGTAATTTAATTTACTATTATCAATTAATTATTGATTATGATAAATTCTATTAAATAAAATTACTTGTACTTATATTTAAATAACTTGCTTTTATGCAGGATTTATCGAATCAAGTAGTAGTAAGAAAGTAACAAGAAAAATTCAAAATATGATTAATCACAGTAATCTGATTTAAATTATCTAAATGTGATACCAAGTTTTATTAGGTAAAATAATTAATAGTGTCATATTACATTCCAATTTTAATACCAAAATATCCCTATAAATTCCTACCTAATTTTCTCAACATCGTACAAATTCAACAAACAAATTTTCCGCAAATGACAGCACTAACATCCTGGTGAGTTGCTCAAAATCCATGACTACATTTTTAATCTGCCATGGTTTTTGGAGATCTATGACCGGGGAGGAGTAGATATCCCGTATTTCTAGGACATCTACTTCATCCCGGTCATTGACCCCCAAAACCCGTGGCTAATCAAGAAGGCCGACATGTGTTTTGAGCAGTTCATCGGATGTTAGTGTTGCCATTTGTGGACATGTTTCGAGCACGCACGATTTTTGGTATTGGATATTGGGCACTAGGTCGGGGGTAGGACGAACCTCTTCGGCAAAAATATGTATTGTATATATAAGGTAAATTTATGTATTTAAGTATATATATTAATGTTGAACCCCCTGAAAAAGAAAGGGAAAATTACGCGAGTTTGCAAACATTATTAGTTTATTATTCAACGAGGGTATAGTTTAATTTAATTACTGTGCGTGACTATAGTTTAATATATTTTTGGTGGCTGCAGAGACGATGGATAGCGCAACGGATGATACATACTTGGAAATAAGCAGATCATAGATAAGTTTTTCATGCCTCGACTCTTTTTGATATTAAATATGAGACTCACACCTACTTTATATACCGAAACAAAAATTGCCATACCGACTTTTGTATACTCATTTATACAAACACAATTTTATCTCCTCTCTCATGCCATTCTCTATTTCTCTCTTGAAATCACTCATACTCATTAAACTTGAATTTCAAAATTTACTCTCTCCCTCATAATTTTGATTTCACCATTGCAGGTAGCCGTCCAAATATTGTATGTGTTTAATACAAGATTTTGCAGGTAGCCGTTCAATTTTTCACTGAGTTTAACACAAGATTTTGGAGTCAATGTATGGTCTATTGCAAAAGCTAGAGAAATTGAAGAGGAAACATCTATTCAAAAGTTGAAATCCAAGAAAAAGAATGACCCGATGGTATTGCAACAAGTTATCAATAATGCTAAGACAGGCGACATCAAAATAGTTAAAGGAGGAAACAAGAGGTGGATCATTAGATACAAGTATTCTTATAAACCCTAAATGTATATAACAATTTGTATATTTATTAGTTATTATTTATACACATACAAAATTGTGATTTTGTTCCATATATACATAAGTATTTTGAGGTGTATTTATATATTGGTATATTTAAGTCATATATCCATATACATATACAATTTATAATTATATACAAATACAAATAGTTCTATATTTATACAAACAATTCTATATTTTATACAAATATTTGTATATTTATTCATATGCATATACTTGTATATAGTAATTAATTTGTATAAATATTGGTGTTACAGGACTCATTTTGGACAAAATATTATATTAAAAATGACTAGCGTGAATCATGCGATTTGTAAATTTTATGTAACCATTTTTAGCGTCCATATATCCATTTATTAAAAAAATTATTTGTATAAATTTAAAATTAAAATCAAAATATATACAAATCTAAGGCTCCATAGCAAACTAAACTATAGCCCTGAGCGTAATTAAATAAATTATAGCTATGTAGCGTTATTTGCTTAAATCTGTTTTCCATATATAAAATTTACCCAAAAAGAAATAGAGTGTAGTGTAGTTGTAAGTGTCTTCAAATTGGCCCATTCAAAGTTAAAACCTCATTGTGAGCATTTTGTTTTTAGCTTTTGTTATTTTTTTTCATTTAATTTCTGGAACAACTACTAGCCTAGCTCAATATATATATATATATATATCCCCAAAAACATCAAACCATGCCAAAAAATCGAACCCCTTGAGTGAAATTCCTGAATCAACTATTGGTTAAATTGTTAAATTTGTAGCAAAAGGATACATGCAACATGTTAAATTATGAGATGTTACTGAACAGAATAATCCTAAAAATTGCAAATGGATTGAGCAATGGTGATGAGATGATGCCTAGTGAGGATTGGGCGCATTTGCTTGTGGGGATTTGTTTTATACATCGTGGATTAAGCAATGATGATGAGATTGGATTGTATTGAAATTTTAGTGTGTCAAATTTTAAATTCAAGTTCATTAAATAGGGTTTTGTTTGGTGAAATCTTGTGATGACTTTTGTAGGGAGATAGAAATTTATTATAATTATATTTAAAAAGTTTCATGTTTGATGAAATGTTGTGATGATTTTTCTAAGTGGATTGGAATTTTTTTTTTCTGATAATAAAGGATTTATTCATTAAACATAATTAAGAGTCATTATATAATGAGATTGAAAGGTTGTTATAATTATATTTGAAAGAATAGTGTTATTAATAATATTAAATGTACTATTTTCTTTTCCTATTTCTTAGAATATTATGTTACTCCCTCCTTTTATTTTTTGTGTTTTAATATAGGGAATTTTACACAAATCCCATAGTATGAAGAGCTAATTATATTATATTCTTACTCTTTTTCAAATTACAAAAATCCCTTCAATTTGGTGGAATCCGGATACATTCCAAAACATCATGATACATCGCGTTTCGGTTTCAGATACATCACTCAACGTCCCGATACATCACATACGTTCCGATACATTAGTAAAGTGATGTATTCGACCGATACATCGCGTCCCGGCTTCACATACATCCTTCAACTTCTCGATAGATCACGTCTTGATTTCGAATACATCACTCAATGTCCCGATACATCGCATACATTCCGATACATTAGTAAAGTGATGTATCTGATTGATACATCGCGTAAAGTGGTGTATCGATCGATACATCGCGTAACGTAATGTAGCTGAGAATAGGAGAGAGTATAATTTTTTGTTATTTTTTCATATAGTAGGAAATTTTAGAAAATATGATAAAATACGTTGTGTATTTAGATGCTTTAATTCATATAAGATGAAAGTTTGCAAGGGTCATATTTGATGAAATCTTTTTATGGATTTGTCTTAGTTTTCAAATCGGAGATCGAAATATTGTTTAAACAGAAAAGGACAAATATACCCCGAACTTTTAAAGACGTTATGTATATATCCTTGGTTATACTTTAAGATTGTATATATGCTTACGGTCATACTTTTGCATTGGACAAGAATAGATTCGCAAAATGTAGACGAATTATCAAGATTTCAAACATTGCAAATAACACCAATGGATATAGTATTGATGAAATAGGACACATTGCAATATTTTTTCCTATATACCCAAATGCTAAACTAACAATTGAGACATTTTTTTTTGTTAATTTCTCGAAAGATCTACTGTTTATAGCAATGCGAGATTCAAATTTAGTTCAAAACTCAAATTAATTCTTGTTTGTTGCTTCTTGCAATCGTCAACAGACAGGAAAATCTACGGGAGGAGCCTCCAACGATTCCAGTTCACTAACTCCATTTTCCACGAGGAATGCCATCGCCAAACCCCATGTAATGTGAACATCCAAATGACAATGCATTATCCACACTCCTGTATTAAGTTAAATTTGTATCATTGAAATGTGACATTGTATAGGTAAGAGTTGGGAATATTAGTAAATATAAGTATTTGTTCTCTTACCTGGATTGTCCGCGACAAATCTGATGACTGTCCATCCGTTAACGGGTAAACTGGCTGTATTTCTAAGAGGTGGATCAACAAGGTTGAATTTAGATGTATCTGTTTTTGGATTAAAGTTACCGAAACCCTCAGCAATGATGTAAAAATCATATCCATGAAGATGAATTGGGTGGTTTTCAGCTGTGAAGATACCCGTCCCCTGTAACACAACTTGCACTGTTGCCCCATATTTCAGCTTGTATAGCTTAGTTCCTCGAATAGGTTGCCATAAAGACCGGCTTACGTTGCCAGTATAATTAAATTTTACAGGTGGTACAGCTGGGAAATCAGTTGAGAAGACTCCAGGTATGCCTTGGTGATGTGCTTGTAGCAGGGAAAAGTTGGATGGTAGCACAAAAGATACATTGTTCATACTGGCAGCGAACCGAGTTCCATTTGGACCTTGACAGTTACTGGAGGGTACACCTGTTGGGCAGTTCTCGAGTCCCAGCCCGACTGTGATGAATAGATTTTCATCGATTTCAGTGGGCACCTCAACCTTTCTTGGGCTTCTGAATTTGGTTGTGAAGGCTGTGGCAGTAGTTGTGTCATTATATGCTGGTAAAGATGGGAAAATGGGATTAGTTGTGGTACAATTGGAAGAACAAGAAGCTGTGTTGTACTCGAGGATGGCTGTGGTTGTGGTGTTATCAAAGGGGGCGCCTTGAGCACTTGCATAGGCACGTGCTGCCATGTAGTATCTGCTTGGTGTCTGATCAGCTTTGATCAGGACATCGGTTGTCTGGCCTGGTCCGAGCATAAGGACTGATGTTGTGAAAGGTTTAACATAATTGGCATCTGCTCCAACTACAGTAAGCTTGTGGTTTGCCACAGTAAAGAAAAGCTGCTGGTTCAGTCCAGCATTGATAACACGAAGGAGGTTGGTTTCGCCTGAGTCCATATGCACTATGGTGGTATCTGCATAAACATGGTTCATGTGAAAAACATGTTTTGAGCACGGAAGATGTTGAATTGTAGTTTAGTGAACGTTAGCATAACATTCTGGTGAGAAGAACTAACCTTGTCTGGAACACTTGTAGAGGTCACCTGGTTGACCATTGATGGTGTAAGCATCGGATACATTGGGAGCTGCTCCTGTTCTTGTTGCTCGTCTTACAACGTCAATAGGATTTGTATTCCACCACTCACCTGATCAGCAAACAGAATATGAGCTAATGCATTTATAGTATTCATTATCTGAAATAATTGAAGCTTCTGGCATTAAGAGAATGTGAAGTAGTACCAAGCAGAATTGGTGTTTCTCTTTTGGGCTTAGGAAATGGATAGTTTCCGCCTTCTTTTGGATGGATAATTAAAGCTCCATAAACAGTAGCCCTAAGCCACGAGCTGTGGGCGTGCCACCAAAGTGTCCCTTCTTGTCCTTGAATGGCAAACCGGTAAGTGTAACTCTTTCCTGGTCTAATCGGGCATTGAGTGATAAATTCTGGTCCATCTGCCCATGCTGTTCTCATTTGCCTAACCCCATGCCTTTTGAAACACAACACATATAAGATCATCTAATTTATTGAGCAACATATGTATATCAGTTATGTGTGCATGAGTTTACCAGTGAATGGTAACATTGTATCGAGCTTTATTAACAACGTTAACCACCAGAGTATCCCCGTTGTTTACTTCCAATGTTGGTCCAGGGTATTGTCCATTCACCGTTATGGCATTGCTGGTTTTGCACAGCCTCTTCACTGGTGTTGCTTGAATCTGTTCCAAGAAAAACAGAGGTGAAAATCATATTAACTTGTAAAATTTATGAGATGTTAGTAAATAACTTACAACAAAATCATGGTAGTGAGTTTTCTCAGATGCTGCATTTGCAAAGAGAAGCAAAATGCATATAACAAAGAAAGAACTCGACGTGTTTGCAATGCTTTTGAAGACCTCCATTGCTTTCGTTTTCTTAAAAAACTCGATTCGAGTATTAGTAGAGATGCAAGTCAGTGCTTGTTTTGTGAAATATTGTAGAGTTGAGGTTTTGCTTTTATAGGGTTAGATTTTGCTTCAGTATGAGAATATTAGAGGGAAAAACTTAGTTAAACCCTGTAGGAGTTGGTTCACCCAACTTAGCCTACAAAATTTTCATGAATAATGCTTACATTATAAGTCTTGTTTGGAGGAGTTTGTTATATTTTTGAATTTTCAAGGAAACACCATTTTATGATTTTTGCTTAATAGTAAATTTGTAATGATGTGTTGTTACACAACAAATTAAAGTTAGTTGTGAATTGTGATGATTATATACCACTAATTGGAGGGAACTTCTGTGCAACCAAAACTGGTGAAACAATCAATTTTAAAAAAAATATTATTATTGTGGTGTCTGGATCAGCTTGCGTGCATCTCAACTGATTCACAAGATACCAGTACAAATGCCTACACTATCCATAAGGGCATGAATATTTCAGAAGAAAGATGTAGCGTTGAAACCTCAACCTACTTCATTAACCATTAGACTATATCCTTAGTGAAACAATCACATTAACCAAAGAAGAGAATGATGTACATATATATATATCGAGAAATTGGATATACTGGTTGTTTATTGCAAATTAATGAATACATGACACGTGTCTTTCATATGCATTTTTATCGGTCACTCTAGTTAAAGGTTCAATAGAAAAAGAAGAGTAGGTAAAGGAAAGTCTTGGTTACACTTTACCCTTTCCAGACCCTATTTCTGAGACTTTACTAGATATGTTGTTTTATTGTGATAGATAAGAAAAGATAGAGGTAAATTTTGCGTATACCCCACCCATTTAAGACCTCATTTATGAAACTTAGTTATAATGTGATGTATAGATATAATAAATGACAATTTGGTAGATTATATTTCAAATCCAAAAAAGCAATAGCTACAAAACGCAATTGCCATTGTTTACTTGTCAAACCTAAAAAGTAATGACCAAAAATTAGTTAAGACGTAAAGATCTTTGGTCATAGAAGTCATAGGTTGTTGTAGCACGACTAGACCTTTACCAAGATTATATTAGTAAAAGGAAAAAAAAAACAAAATTTGAAGGTTGAGTTTAGTAAATCAAAACTACATAGACCACGTACGAATAAAACGTTCCTTATCAAGATATTTTTAGGCTCAAACTCAAGATGTTTATATCCACATTTTACTAAGTATTAGATATATTCTATTGAGAAACTTTCGCAATAATAAATTTAATTATGCTTCATACCTATGGTTTGAATATTTACGGGCTGTAACTACAGTTTAATCTGTCTTGTTTGTATAATTTGCAGGTACATTTGTATAATTCAGTTATTTTTGTATAAACTCGAAATAACGAATTTATACAATTACAAACATTAGAAGTGTAAATAGTTATACAAATTATATTATAAAGTTATACAAAATTTATTGTACAAATTCCGAATTATACAAACGTGCAAATCATACAAAACTAAAAAGTTGAGCCGCATAATTATAGCTAAAAGTAGGTCGTGAATTATAATTAAGGCAAACTATAGCTATATTAAGAAATTAACTAGTATATGTTTGCTTATACGCGTAATTTTCCCTATTCTATTTTATATTGTTCTCTAATTAGCTCACTTAAAAAAGAATGACATATACATGCATGGATTTTTGTGATGATAAGCTTTTACCGTCACAAAATGTTACTCCTAGTATATATATATATATTTTATGCCATAACTCTTAAAAGATTCATGGCAACACAAATTTATGTCATATTTAAGAACATGAGTTTTAAAAATCTTCATTCTTTATTCAACTTTATGTCAAGTAAAAAATTATGACACACGTAGTTACACTGAGGGAGTAATCAAGGCGAAGCTAGTGCTTTGATTACAGGTTTCCCTAACCCAGTAACTTTAAAGGATTATGATTTCAAATCAATAAACTTTAACTCCCGTTCTAGCTGTAAGAGTAAAATACCATAGGTTGCTTGTTTCTCACTTGTATACAGGGACGGCTCAAAGTAATTAGAGGCCTAAAGCGAAATTTTAATTAGAGACTTAAAATCTAAATAAACCTCATATATATATATATATATTTAAAAATTATTTTTCTAACTTTTTAGATATAAATTTTTGCTTAAAATTTCTTTATATATGATTTCTTCAAATATCTTTTTTATTATTATTAGTTTTAGGTAAGATTTTATCAATTCAACATTAGAAAATACTCTTTTACTGGAGCTATTACTATATGAATTGTTAACATAATTCTTAGTAATAAGTTGACAAACTTTAAATAAAAATAAGAGTTAAAATCATAGAATTTGATTCAAGAAGTTGATAACTTGGTATATCCTACTTACTATGTTTGTTGTATTGCTTGAAAATTTAAGAAGAAATAAAAAAAAATCGCAATTTACGTTGTTCAACACTTTTCGACTATTGATTCATATTTTTGACAGTCTATTACTCTACCTTATCAAAGATTTGAAGAAAAAAAAGTTCAAACAGATAAATAATATGAGTGTTAGCGAAAAATAATTGATTTTTTCTATTTGAATGGGGTTAAGAAAAACAAAATAATATAATTTTATGTAAAAAAATTTATTCTTGGTTATAATTTGAGGCCCCAAAAATTGGGGACCTAAGGCATATGCCTCAAATTTTGTATGCAAGAGCCGCCCCTGCTTGTATATATGGTTTCAGGACAAGAGTCCCTCTCTGAGTTAGAGAGGTTGTTTCCGTAAAACAACCAAATCAAAACAGTAACAAAACAAAAACGAATAACAAAACAGTAACAACTATACGCAAGGAAGCATAACACAATTCGATCAACCTAAACACAGTAAACCACAGACGAAATCAAATACCAAGAGTCAAAGACTATATGAATAGGCTACTACATGCAACCGACATGGTGCTCTATACTACCACTAAATCTATCAAACAATATTCATTTAACCTTAGAAAGAGTTCCAGACTCAGACAAATTGGTGCTTTGAGTTCAGCTGTCAACAAGCTGCTTTTGCAGAATTTGATAGCTTGATCCGTTGCTCCAACGTGAAGGCCGAACTCGAAGTCAGCATACCATACCTAGTGGAGGGTTTTCCAGGTATTCCAAAGATCATATCATTTACGAACACGACCATCTCTCTTTCTCATACAAGGCCCAGATTCAGTAGGGACCGGAACAGGACGAGGCTTTTGCCAATCCTCAATAATTTGAAGAATTCGAGTCCATTCAGATAGCTAACTTTAGTTTCTCAGCTAGCAGTTGATAGGTCTGGATCATAAAGAAATGAGGTGTAGTCTTGAAAATTCCACTTTGATTAATATAACGACTTCCTATTCATGTTGGCGCCAAGCAGCTCGACATCATCACAAGGCATTTTTGCCAAGGATGAGAGATCACCAGCAGCACAGATAAGTTGCACAGCAGCAACACTCCCAACAACAGCAGAAAGATTGGGAGCAAGGTATCCCATTCGATTCTCGATAAATTGGAGAACCTTTTTCTTTGCAGAATCAAGAGCAAGCAGTTTATCACATGCTTCCATTGTTTTGCACAAAACATCTTCTGGTAATGGCTTGCCAATTGTAGTTGATCCCGAAACAGAGACAAACTCGATAATATCATCAGGTAGCAATGTTGGGTTTAGCAAGGTATGAATGGGAAATAGTGAATGGAAAATAAAAAGAGAAAATGGAAAGTGGAAGAACCAATGAAAATGGGGGAACCAATTTTGGAGGGAAAATGAAAAGTCATCGCAAAAGTGCAAATGAATAGTCATTTTTACCATATCGGTAGAAGAGAGGAAATTGTTGTCCTTATATTAGGAAACACTTCCTTTACTTCTTAAAGGGTTAAGAAGAAGGTGCCCCCTCGCGCCGTCGTCG
>JAJOOH010022992.1:0-20210 GCA_029582605.1 Solanum gracilifrons
ACCATGGATTTCTAGGTATTAGCAATGCAATGGTTTTAATGCATGCATTAGATTAACTAATGACAAAACTACCCTCTAAGCCTAATAATAATAATAATAATAATTATTATTATTATTATAATTATTATTATTATAATTATTATTATTATTATAATAAATATAATAATAATTATAATAATTATTATTATTATATAATAATAAGAATAATTATAATAATAATAATAATGTGGGGGTATTTTTGTAAACAAATATTTTTTAATAGTCTTTATACAAGGCTTGCTATTTCCAATACATCAAACCAAACAATGTATAAGAAATAATGCAAGCATAACTAATGCATGCATTACTAATACATCATATTCATCATTATTCTTATACACTCTACCAAACGACCCCTTAAAGATAAGCATGAATAGTTTCTAGATTAATCATCCTATTTTGAACAAACTAAACTCAAAATGCAAGGTATTAGTAATACATCACATAATACCATGTAGGATGAATAACTAATCCATGAATTAGTTACACATAGGTCCAAATTCCTACCAAAGATAGTACTAAATAATATTATACATAGTACATGGACTATTTCTTCTAATGAGGCCTAAGGGGTCGTTTAGTACAAAGATTAGTAACGCAGAGACTAGTAATGCGGGGATTAGTAATGCAGGGATTAGTACTGCATGGATTAGTGCTGCAAGGTTTATTTTTATCAAGTGTTTGATTCATTGTTTCCCACTTCATCTTGTGTTTGGATTAAAACTCTTTAAAAATCTTCTTTCCAATTATACCCTTGAATTATTATATAATTGGGTTAAGGTAGATAATTGTCGGACAATATTATTTTTATGGCCTTCTAACTAGCTATGAGAAGAACAATTTCGTTGTCATGTTTGCTGTTTTTTTCACTTGAATTATTTGAGGATAAATAATTATCATCTTAATAAATCGATCACTAACAAGATGTCAATTTTCAATTCAAAAAAGATAAACCATCTACTATTAAAATCGAAAAGACGGTCAACAATGATAATATTGTATAAACCATCTACATTTACACATAAAAATTGCAAGTTATAGTTTTAATATGCATTTATTTTTTAAAATTGTTCAAAATACGAATAACTAGAAAACCACACACACACACACACACACACACATATATATATATATATATATATATATATTTGCCTCTTTAATTAGTAAACGTTAAATAGCCCACATTTCAAATTTGTATTGGATTTATTTAGTAACAAATAACTCTCTCTAAATAATTTGTAAGCTAATTTATTTAAATACATTTACTAGTACAAACATAAAACATAAAATTAAGAAAATAAACAAAATAATTAAAATATTTGAGGGATATTTTTATCTTTACATATACTTATCCTATGGTATTATATCCTATGTATTACTAGTACCTCCAAATGGAAGGTATTAGTAATAATCCTATAATACCATGTAGGTTGTATAACTAATCCACGGATTAGTTATACATTGGCCCAAATTCCTACCAAACATAGTACTAAATAAGACCGATCATACATAATACATGGACTATTTCTTCTAATGCGGCCTACCAAACGATCCCTTAGTGATTCTGAGAAGAACAACACATCTCTCTCTCTCTCTCTCTCTCTATATATATATATATATATATATATATCTTAATCAAATATCATTTTTCTCTTGAGTTGGTAAATTTTCATAATCTTTACAAGTATTTTGTTTAAAATATTTTTTTGTATATCAATTCTTTTGGGGTGTATTGATGTTTGTTTCCATAATTGTTGGGGGTACACATTGATGTTTAACAAGAACTCATGATTTTTGAGTGAAAATATTGGCCAAGATTAAAATTTTTTTATGTATAATCATAACTATGTATATACTTGAAGTCTCTCATTAAAATTTTGATTTAGATCATTAATTTTATTGAGACATTTTGATCATCAAACAACACTTGTTAGGCTACACTGTATATTTGTTGTTGTTCTAGTCAGAGAAACAAGTGACATACTATTACTAAATTAGTTTCCACTTTTATATTCTAAATATGAAGAGTTCTTTTTCTTCATTTTTGATCTTTTTATCTTGATTGTCTTTGATTAGTTACTTTTGATTGCATCTATTCACATGTTATATTTATCATATTTTAATATATCACAATGAAACAATCTAGTGAAAAAAATATGGAGGTAGATAAGACTTTCTTAGAATAGCTTTGAGAAAATATTGGCCAAGATTAAAACTATGTAAAGCATATAATACTTTGGTAAACGAAGAGTAAATCTAACTATTAAATGAAAGTTGATGGGCATTTTTTACCCTTCTCCCATAGAAAAATAATTAAAGATCTACTTTTAGCTAAGCCGTCGACTAATTATAAAAGTTTTATGGAGGAAGATAAGACTTTCTTAGAATAGCTTTGAAAAAATACTGGCCTAAGATTAAAACTATGTAAAACATATAATAGTAGGTAAACGAAGAGTAAACCTAACTATTAAACGAAAGTTGAAGGGTATTTTTGACCCCTTTCCAAAAAAAAATAAAATTAAAGATGTACTTTTAGCAAAGCCATTGACTAATTATAAAAATTTACTCCAACATCAAACACAAGCACAATAGGAGGACCTGCGTATATCTTGCTCATAGAGTGCAACTACATCAAGGAAATTGTTTAGCTTATGGGATTAAAAATTACTGGTATGAATTTTTATTAACATGAAACCCAGAATAAGATGGTCCAATATCAAGGCAACGATTATCAGATATTGCACGGTTAGCTTGACTAACATTCACATAATTAGCTTCTCCAGAGAGAAGCAACTTCTGTAATGATAAAATTCAACCATCAACTTTTCCCACTGCCGATGCATAGCTTACGCTGCTGTCCCTCATAGATTTGCACTGGCTCGATTGTTCATATCGAAGGAATCTAATCTTTATCTTAGTCGATGAGTTTTTCAACATCTACATAAATGAAAATAAAAGTTCAGTCAAGAGGATAACATAATCAATGAACCAGAATATGTAATAAAAGTAAAGCAACACACCAACCTAACTTGGCATAGACATGTAAGTTAAGAAGCTTACTGAAACATAATTAATCCTGGAAAAAGGTTTTATGCACAACCACATAGACAAGAGAGAAGGAAACACCTTTCAGGAAAAGACAATTTGTCAAAAAGAGAGGAGGAGAATTACGTGGAGTAAAACACTGATTGGATGCCGTCCACAAATGGTGTTGTCCGTCTCCGACAGGTACTGTTTGAATGCATCTGGATCTCCTGTTTCTATAATATCCATACCCATTTTATCCAAGACTTCAATAGATTTGTAAATAGCTCCATGGCTTTTGTCATAATGCATGTAGTTGAACCTAAGAATAGATGCCCAATTGATATAAAGAACGACGCCAAGGAATATGTATATCAAGTAGAATCCATCAGCAGACTAAGAAAGATTACAGTGCAAACACATATGTATGCGTTGATAGTCCATCTAGAAGTCATTATTAAGAATTTATCACATACCATGCACTTAACATCTTTTTTGAGAAGCAAGAATTGAAATGCTTGTTAGATGAATTCATATTCCTTTTACTGCAGCTATATTCTATAAAAATAATTGTTGTGTTCTTGTTTGGTTATCAATATATATACACAAGTGTAATGTTAATCAGATTATTAAACTTCTAGATTTCTGCCCATCTTTAGTCAGTCTAAGACTACCAAATCAAATCCTGAAAAATCCCAATGCACCAAAAATAACTAACATTCAAGTTCAATCTTCAGGTAAATTATCAACTTATTTTAATGAGAGAGAATAGAACTCATTCACCACAATC
The DNA here is from genome assembly GCA_029582605.1 of Solanum gracilifrons. Taxonomy (NCBI): domain Eukaryota; kingdom Viridiplantae; phylum Streptophyta; class Magnoliopsida; order Solanales; family Solanaceae; genus Solanum; species Solanum gracilifrons. Next base: position 3,854 of record JAJOOH010022992.1, read on the forward strand.
AAGAATGTATGCCATCAATACACGGATCAGATTTTCTGTATATGATGAACATATAACTACATGCAACATTGATGAATGAAACTCACCTTGATCCCCAATGACAAAAATCCGAAGACACTGAGAAGAAATTCTTTGAGTCATCCACATATTTTGCGAGTAACCGTCCATAAAGGGCTTCACTTTCAGCACTAAGAGCCCCAACCAGAATGGGCACAATTTTCACTGGATACCTGCCTTAGAAACTTTAACGGTTATCTCTGAATAAAACAATCATACAAGTGAAATTTAATTTAGAAAAGTATACCCTTGGAAAACTTTAGCAAGATATGGAAGGTGCATTTCCATGCTATGTTCAGCTTCATCAACTCGAAGATCCATGTATTCAAAGTGCCCCGTAGCTTTTAGCTCGTCATTTACTGGTATTAAACCAAAGCTGGGGTTATATAAGAGTGTTGTTTCAATGTTACCGTGAAACAACATGGAAAACTTACCTGAAGGAGGAGAAGCTTGCTAACTTTTACTACACAAGGAAATAAGCAGAACTGAAGCATTTTGACAAATTAAGGTTGTGTTTCAACTGCCTAATATTTATAGCCATCTACTGGTGTGTTGATTGTTTTAATTGCCAGAAGTCAAGTACGAGGACTAGAATTAACAAATTGGCCTTAGAATAATCCTTGGGGTTAATTTACAGAGTGTCGTATCAAGATCTACTTTAATTTCTGTAAGTTCTGTCATTTCATCTCAGTGCTTATATGAAATAGATTGTCCACACCTATATCCAATAGACTGTCCTTCAAATATATAAATGTTTGTGTGTGTGTGATCGTGGTGTTCACGCCAAATTGAGCGACTAAATCCAAGAAACTGTCAAACAAAACCTACTTTGAAAATTGTTAGCTTTCAAAACACTATGACCACAAATAGTTCTAGCTGGCCCAAGGCAGTTGGTCCACAAGTTAGAAACTCTAGGAAGTATGAGCCTATACCTCTACCCTACTCCCACTTATATACCAGGCTATTGTAGCAACAAACTTGAATTCTTGATGTGTGTCTGACCCACACTTCAAGCGTCCCTGCTCCCACTTATTTACCAGGCTCCTGTAGCAACAAACTTTAACTCTTGACGTGTGTCTGACCCACACTTCAAGTGCTGTACTTATGCTAAACATAAGTCATGGGGGCTTAATAGTATGTTGTTAGCACCCCTTTTAGTCTACCAACAGTTTACGCATGGAAAACTTAAAGAAATCAGAAAGTAGATTACATCAGCTTATCTATTAATTATGTTTACCTGTTTCTTCTTAGCACTAAGGAGGTTATTCCTCCATTTTTTCATATCAGTAGTCGTATGAAGTTATTTCCTTGTTATTAGGAGGGTGGTTAATGCACCGATGTTGTATTTAAAGTTATTTGAATTCAATGGAAAGATGAGCAGAAAATTAATCCAATTCCCGAGTACTTTAACTGAAGAGATTGCACGTTCTCTCTTAACGTACCAACACCATAGGTCATAAGAAGAAAACATCTTATTTCATCTTCCAACGTCCCATAACTAGATCAATATCAGGGGACCGCGATAACATAGTATCAGAGATGGGAATTATGAGAAATCTAATCCAGCAACAATTGGCACAATTGTTGACTTTGTTCCAAGAAAAACATGAAACCAATTTAGCAAGACTGGAAACCATAAATGCTTGCTTCGAATCACTCATAAAGGATTTAGAAAATTCAAATGTAGATGTTGAAGCACCTCAAAATGGCAGTCAAAATCGAGGTTGGAAAGGTAAAGGAATGGTTGCTGGTTTAGGATCAAAAACTTGTTGGAATTCCATCATTCCAAAATATACAAAGTTGGATTTTCCACGATTTTGTGGCCACGAGTAGGGGTGGGCATGGTATGGTAGATACCAAACACCATACCGAAATCAAAAAATTTAACACCGCGGTTTGGACAGTATGGTATTTGGTATGGTATATGGTATGCATTTTAAAAAGTTTGGTATTCGGTATGGCATTTGGTATTTATAAAAAATATCGAAATATCGAATACCGTACCGAAGTATATAAAATTCATATATATGTAGCTATATAATACTAACAAATATATAAAATAGTACCTAATTTTTAGATGTTGAAATTTTGACTACTCTATCTTAATTTGAATGTTCTTTTTGGGTGATTGATTGATTAAGAGAATTGATTGTACTTTCTTTTGAATATTTTTACGTGTCAAGTATTAGTATGTTATAATTGAGACGTTTCTTTAAAAGCCAAAGTTATAATTCTTTATTATACGATTACGAATATAGATAAGTTGAAGTTGACCAAACTATGTTAATCGATTTACCGTACCACAAAATACCGAAAACCAAATTACTGATCCAAAATTTTCAATACCGTACCAAGCCCACCCGTAGCCACGAGGACCCTTTAGAGTAGATGAACAGGTGCGAGCATTTCTTTTGACACCAACAATCACCAGAAGAAGAAGAAATTGGGCTTGCTTCTTTTCATTTGGAAGGAATTGCACAACTTTGGTTTCTTCAACTAGAGAAAGATATGTAGCAACGCTCTTTGGATGAATTCAAAGGTCAATGCAACCTTCGTTTTGTACCACCAATTAGAAGTCAAAAATTGGGAGAATCGGCTAAGTTACGCCAAATTGGATCCGATAGGTTACCAAGAAAAGTTTGAGCAATAGGTTTTGCGGGATGGTAACCTTACACAAGTGCAGCAAATTAAAGTTAACATAAATGGTCTTGCCGATGATATAGCAATTGAGGTAGAGTTGCATAATTCTCCAAATTTGGATATGACTGAGTATTTCCCGACTTTATGAACGCAAGGAACAATCCCTTTGTTCGCAATTGTTAGATGTTTGTAGATCAAAGACAATGGATTTTTCACCTCAACAACCTGTCAGATTTGTGAAGAAATTGACCAGATCTGAAATGGATGAAAGACTGCTCAAGGGACTCAGTTTCAATTATGAACTATTCACTCAAGGCTATCAGTGTAAGAAATTATTTTGGATTTTGATTCCATTCACGACGAGGAAGAATTTGCTGAAAAAGAGGGAAATACTAGTACTTACTAGTTCCCACACTTGGCGTTGGAGGACAAGCATGATTTGAAGGAGGGGAGTATGAAGGAAGGGAGTAATGTTAGCACCCCTTTAGTCTATCAACCGTTTACGCATGGAAATTTTTAAACAAATCAGAAAGTAGATTACTTCAACTTATATATTAATTAGGTTTCCTATTTCTTTGTAGCAGTTATTAGCAGTAAGGAGGTTACTCCTCCACTTTTCCATTTCAATAGTACTAGGAAGTTATTTTCTTGTTATAAGGAGGGTGTTTAATCCACCAGTGTTGTATTTAAAGTTATTTGAATTCATGGAAAGATAAGCAAAAAATTATTCCAATTGTTGAGTACTTTAACTCAAGGGATTATAGGTTTTCTCTTAATGAACCAACACCATAGGTTGTAGGAAGAAAACATCTAATTTTATCTTGAAGCATCACATAACTAGATCTACATTAGGGGGTTGTGACATATGTCTAATGTTAATTATCAAATTGTCATCTCCATTAGTTGTGGCCTCTTTCTAGGTCTGAGAGTCTTCCCACATTTTCCCAATAGCAGCAAATGATTCCCACATGCAAAGTTTATTCGTTAGTGCTTAAGTGAATAATCTAATCATTAGCAGCAGTGTCATACACAATCTTTTTCATAAGAGTCGCCATTTAGAAAAATAAACAATTCCTATCAACATCACATTTAAAAAAGATAATTCATTACTACAAAACTCTCAACTTTTTCACCTTTTGAAATATATTCTTAATTACCCTATTAAAATTAGTACTAAATGCTTGTTTTTATATTTAAGGTACTTTCAACTCACTTAGTCAGTTGTTCCGACTCATTGACATTTTCTCCCAAATTAGATGAATTTTGAGATGTAACTTGTAGCCTGTTTGGCCAAATTTTTGGGAGGTCAAAAGTAATTATTATTAAATATTGAGGTGTTTAACTGAGCTTTTGGGCAAAAACAAATGTCTATAGGGAGTAGCACGCTTTTAGCAGTGTTTTACCGCCGCCCTTAAGCCCTAAAGCAAGGCTAAAAACAGGTTGAGCATTTCATCTCAATTAATGTGCGCTTCAGTGTCATCATTAAGGTTCCAAGACAAAATTTTCCTTGCGAATGTGTGTTCCTTGAAGAGGCAACACTAAAAAATTGGTATTTCACTTTATCATCAAAAAAATCAATTTCTTTGCCCATATATTTGTTATTCATACTTTATATTTATTAGTCTTAGACTATACTGTCTAAACATATATATATTAGTACTTTTTTTCTATTTGCACTTTGCGACTAAAGCCCAAATAGACCTTAGAGCTCTTTTTGCAGTTTGTGCCTTTTGCTTATTATTCTATATAATTATATTTATAGTAGTTTCATCAGCTTTTATTTAATCATGTAATTTTGTTTTTATTTATTATTTTATACATTTATATCTAATAAAACTTTCCGATCACGTGTGTCAACCCATGATTAGCCACTATCCCTTATAACTATAAGAAGACTTAAACCCAAACTTCTCAGAATTATTCTGAGTTATTACATAACATCTTGCCAACACATTAATAAGAATATGAAGTTAAGTCTGTTGGAAGATTTCAAAGTTATATTTTTTTGAGTAAAGGTATCTTTGTATTCAGAGACAACGCTTCAATAAAAGGATGATGAGGTTCATTTTACAACCCATGCACTGCACTTTCCTCAACGCAGAGTACACAAAAAACTTAACAAGTTACCTATGCAATCAACTAGATCAATTGTATCCCCCATCATATCGTGTTTACACCAAATAAAGTAAACTAAGGCATTTGATTTTAATCTTCTAATTATTGGTCCCTTTGCCTCCAAAACATATGGTATTTCTCTCCTTTCACAACATTCATTAAACACAAGTGGGGATAGTCTTCCACCCATCTTCACTAGTTCCTCTTTAGCAATGCCTTTCCAACTATTGAGTAATCCCATGGTGGACTTAAGCATTACCCAACTGGCCCCTGCAATACATAGTAACATGTTCCATAGATGTAGTTGCTTTGCAATGAAGACATAAATGGTTGTTTACCTCTGCTTCTTGATTGCATATAATACACCTTGAACAAATCTGGAAACCTCTTCTTTGTAACACTTCATGTATTTGACATGTTTTCTTATCACCAACCAAGTAAACAAGATACTTTTAGAGGGATTTTAACCTTCCAAATTAGCCTCCAGGGCCATAGGCCATAATTCTGTATTGCCTTGGCTATTTTTCCTCCTCCAGTAGCATGAATAACTTCATTGAGAAGACCCCTTGTTCAGCACCTGAAGAAGCCTAGCAATTTCTATTACTTCCCAATCATTTAGTACTCTTCTAAAGATCAAATTCCAACCATGGGGGATCCACGACTGTGAGACTAAGGCATTCCTTTGTGAGCCCACAATGTAAAGTTGAGGGAAAAGACTTCTCAAGTTCTCTCCAACCCAATGCTCACTCAAGAAATCAACTCCTCCCCAGTGGCCCATTGACTTAGCATACCATATTTATCTAAAAAAAACCTTCTCCACAAAACCATACCGTCGGTGCAAAACCCCCCAAAGCCACTTTTACAGTAAGTATTCATTCTATATACTGAGATTTTTAATGCCCAGGACCCCTTGATTTCTGTTTAGTCAGTAAATCCCACTTGACCAGATAATAGCCTCTCTTCTCTTTGTTTCCTTGCCATAGGAAAGACCCTCCTTAATCTGTTTATCTTCTTCTCAATACTTTTGGGTATTGGAAACAAGCTCATCATGTAGATAGGGTGGGCATCCATCACAGATTTGATGAGGGTCAACCTACCCCCTAGTGATAGGTATTGGCTCTTTCACTTGGCTAATTTCTTGACACACTTCTCCAGTAGTTCACTCCATATTTCAAGTTTTTTGTTCTTTGCACCTAGTGGCATGCCAAGATACTTGGTAGGTAGTGATGTTATCTGACAACCCAGATTCTCAGCCAGCAGCTCTAAATTATTCACTTGGTTAACAGGGACCATAAAGCTCTTATGCAGTGGACATGTAACCCAAAAATGCCTTCAAAAATTGTTAAGATAGCCCAAGAAGTCTTATCTGATCTAATTTTGCATCATATAAGACTAGGGAGTCATCTACATAAAGAAGGTGAGTGATTTCCATAGCACTGCCCCCACTTGTTTGAGAACAAAAACCTCTGATCCACCCATTTTCTTTGGCTAATCTGATCATGTGATTTAAACCTTCCATGGCTAGGATAAATAGGAATGGTGACATGGGGTAACCATGCCTAAGACCCCTTTGTGATTGAAAAATCCTTTAGTGTTGCCATTAATAATGAGGGAGGATTTTACATTAGAGATGTAGAATCTTATCCAACTAATCCATAAGGTGCTATACCCCATATCTTCTAGAATCTCAATGTCAAGTTGCACAAGATTCCAGGTGTGTTCTGTCTCACCCTAGAGTCTACCAACTCATTGGCTAACTACATCCATAATCGGTCTACCGTTCAAGAAAGTCATCTGCTGCTCATCAACAAGCTTCCCCATGACAGCTTTCATTCTGTCAATGATCAATTTAGAGATTATTTTATACACTCCACCTATCAAACTGTTTGATAGGTGGAACTGAAATCCCTTAACTCTTCTGCTCCTGGCATCTTTGGTGTAAGTGTTATAGCCATTTTTCAAGATGGAAATTATGAATTGTTTGCATCAAGACATCTTTCAAGATGCTTCCACACTCCTTGAAGAATTGCTTTGTAAAGTCATCAGGGCCAGGTGCTTTATCACCATCACATTGCTTAATGATATTAAGCACCTCTGTTTTAGTAAAAGGTCTCTGTAACCATTCATGTTCCTACTGTGTAATTTTAGGACATCATAGCATCTCAAAAGATAGTCTCCATGTTTCTGATTCTGAATAGAGTTTGCTATAGAACTCTAAAATAGACAGCCTGATACCTTCTGGATCTTGAATCTCCTCCCCTTGAACCACCAGTTTATCAATGGTGTTGTATCTTCTATGAGTTGAAGTCATTCTCTGGAAGCACCTAGTACTATTGTCACCTTGTTTCAGCCAAAAGACTCTGACCTTTGCCTCCAACTTGCTTCTTCATTCATAACCAATTCCTCCAGTTCCACTACTACTATCATCATTTCATCTTCAGTCAGAATTCTATCATCTTGAATCGAATCCAATTCAGCAAATTCATTCAGCAGACTATTTTTCCAGCTCACCTGTTCACCAAAAGTAGCTTTGCTCCAAACTTCGAGCTTTTGTTTAAAATTTCTTTTAAGCTTACAATCAGGACAGCCAACTACCACCATTTCATTCCATCACCCACTTTTCAGATCAAACAATCCATCTACCTTAAGCCACCGATTTTCAAATTTAAAGCTTGAGCTTTTCTTATCCCAGCTCCCACATTTAAGGACTAGAGGGCTATGATCAAATATTACTCTTGGAAGTATCTTTTGCCGGACTCCTCCCATTCCATAGAAAACAGAAACCTGCCCAGCCTAGCTTCACTTCTATGATTGACTCCTCTGAACCAAGTGAACTTCCCTCCATTCAATGGAGGACCATGAAGTTCCATATCTTCAATCCCCCTGGAAAAAATTTTCATGACATTTGTCATCCTGCTGCAGTTGGTCCTCTCTGCCATGAACCTGACTGTATTGAAGTCTCCACAAGCTAGCCATGGACCCCCACATAACTCCTTAACAGCTGCTAATTCCTCCCAACATTCTAGTTTCTCACTTCTGGTGGGGTGCATACACCCCAGTGAGGAACCAAGTAAAGGAGTTCTGGACAGAGTCAAATCTATGCGTGATGGCGAATTAAATAGTCTCTACTAATGCCCCATTTCAGACCCTGCTATCCCGCATGATCAGGATTCCCCCACTCATACCAACAGCTTCCCGGTAACCACATTTCATCCACCTAGTAGGCTACAATAATTTAGCAATGTCCTCCACAATCATGTAAATCTTAGTCTCTTGAAAGCAATAAACATCTGCTTTCCAATTTTTTTAAGGAGGTGTTAATTACTTCCATGGTCGAGTTGACAAAAAAAACTACTATGTAGGAGGAAGTAAAAACAAACAAAAAATCCTTCAATTTAGTGATATAGGAGGAGCACGCAAAAAATGGAAAGAAAAATAATGGCAAAGGAAAGAAAAGGGGAAAAACAGTAAATAAAAACTAACCCAACAGCAAAAAAAGAGCAAAACTGATTTTTTTGAAAAACTGATATGAGAATATCAATTTCGAATAAATGACTCAACATATTTAGTGCCCGTTTGGATAAGCTTATAAAAAGTAACTTATAAGTCAAAAGCTAAAAGTCAAAAGTAGGGGATACCCTACTTTTGGCTTTAGGCTTTTGGCTTATTTTAAAACTTTGTTGGCCTAAAAATGAGTGCTTAAAGGACTTTTCAACTTTTCCAAACACCTCCTTAGCCTTCAATTAAATAAAATCTGTATTTTTGGTTCCTTCTTATAGAAATATATTATATTAGAGTTCGACTTACAATGGCAAAATACGGATACCCATATTTGTCCATATTTTTATAGGCTAACAATAAGTTGAAACCCATATTTACCCAATTCAAATACAAGTGATCCAACTCATTTGAATAAGGGTAAAATGGGCTGATTTTATAAAGATGGGTTGGAATTGCCAGCTCTAGCATCAGCCTTGTCTTTCTCCTCGACAAACCCTATCAATGGGTTCCACCATTGTAGATTGACAGGTGAAATCTTTCAAAGTTATATATGAGACTTTATATGGTATAACTATCTTATTCATTATGTGAAGTATTCAGCTGATTATTTGCTTACTCTTCTTAATAATACACAGTATGAACTAATCACAAATTTATAAAAAAGAGCATCAAGATATTAATATGTATGTCAAATATGCAGTGCCATTACCATAGTAACACACCGTGTTGTGAAAAGCGACAAAAAGCGCGCTTTAAGCGTGAAGCGAGGCAAGGCGCACCCACTGCGCCTTTCTTCCTTGAAGCGAAGTGATAATTAAAAAGCGAGCGCTTCAACTATTAAAGCGAGAAGAGCTCTTAAATGAAAAAGGCGCTATGTAGGGTTTTTTTAAAAAAAATTGTAAGGTTTTTTTTAAAAAAATTCTGAAAATATATTGGGTTGCTACACTTCTGCAACTTCAAATATTTCCCTCCAACTGCTACGAGGTTGCGACTGCTGCGAGGTAAGTTCTCTTCTTCTCTTTGGTCGAGTGTCGACTGTTGCACTGTTTTTTTCTATTTCTGGTTGCTACTCTGTTTTTTTCTATTTCTATTGTTGCTCTATTTTTTTCTATTTCTATTGTGTATGGTGTATGCTGGTTGCTGCTCTGTTATATCTTTATTTATTTTTCCTTAGTTTATTTGCTGTTTTGTTATTGAGTTACACTTCTTCTTCTTTTTTGCTTGTAGTAAAGTTGTATTTTCTTATTCAAAATGTCACAAAAAAGGGATCCGGCTTGGGCGTATGGAACTCCTATGGGCAGTAACACAAAAGTCAAATGTATCTTTTGTGATGTGACATACAATGGCAGAATATTTCTGTCACAAAAAGCATCTTATTGGCGGTTATAGAGATGTAAAAGTATGTCTGAAGGTCCCAGATAGTGTGAAGAAAGAGATCAAAGAGTATTTGCTCAAAAAAAATGAGTTTAAAACTCAAATGAGCCATGAAGCATCCATGGTTAATCTTGTTGATGATGATGAAGTTGAAGTGAATATGCCAATGGGGCCTCCCTCAAAATGTCAAAAGATGCCTTCAAGTAGTGGGAGTGGGTCATCCACCAATAGCAATGTCAAGGGTCCTATGAATCTCTATTTCTCGCAAAAACCAAATGAAAAGAGAAAAGGTGGACCTATTGATTTAGAATCATCTAGGAAGATTTTAAGGGATCGTGTTGTATCTGCTTTTGATTGGTGGATATATGATGTAGGGCTTCCTTTAGTCCAAGCACTCAGAGTTGGTGTTCCTTTAGTTCAAGAGAAGAGGAGAACTTACCTTGCAGCCTCGCAACAATCGGAGGGAAATATTTTGAAGTCGCAGAAGTGCAGTAGCCCAGTATATTTTTATAAATTAAAAAAAAAACTTACAATTTTTTTAAGAAACCCTAATTAGCGCCTTTTTCATTTAAGCGCACTTTTGCTCGCCTTTTCTTTAAGCGCACTTCTCGCTTCAACAGTTAAAGCACTCGCTTTTTAATTATTGCTTCGCTTTAGGGAAGAAAGGCGCAGTGGGTGCGCCTCACCTCGCTTCGCGCTTAAAGCGCGTTTTTTGTCGCTTTTCACAACCCTGCGATGGACAGGGCCAAAGAAAGTATTGAAAAGGCATTCAATTATGATAACAGGAAATATGAGAGTGTTTTTAAAATCATTGATGCAAGGTGGATAGATCAACTTCATCAACCTTTGCATGCAGCGGGACACATTTTGAACCCAGGGCTCTATTATAAAAATAATGACATGAATACTTTAACCGAAGAAGTGTGGCAGGGATATCATAAATGTGTTGAGAGGATGATCCCAGACAAAAGTTTGCAAGAAAAAACGAGGAGGTTGGTGTGTAAATGAAAGTTGATGGGCTACTTGGAATTGAATCAACCATTAGAGCTAGAACCTTAAGGTCACCACGAGAGCCTTTCACATCTTTTAAGTTATTTCACACTAACTTTTAAAATAACTCTTCTACAGTTAAATGGTGGATGCTATATGGTCATAATGTCCCAAACTTGCAACAGTTTGCTATTAGAGTGCAAAGTTTAACTTGTAGCGCATCCGGTTGCGAGAGAAATTGGAGCGTGTATGAACATGTGAGAAACTACATTACATGATTACTAAATAAAATAGTATCTTAATCGTCCTAAGTCCTCCTATTAATAACTTTCTACGACTTATGTGCAGATTTATACTAAAAAAAGAAATAGGCTTGAGTTGAAACGCCTCAATGATCTAGGTTCATCAAATATAATAGAACATTGGTGTGTCGTTACAATGCTCATAATACCATTGATCCAATTTTGTTGGATAGTATTGATGAGGCAAATGAATGGTTAACTATAGCACCCCAAAATCATGAAGATGAAGAAGTGTACGAAGGAGAAAGTCTCACTTATGGTGATGTTGCTATGGCAAGTGGTGTTGAGAATATTTATGGTTTTAGGGGGAGTACTTTAAGGGGCAAGGAAAGAGGAGCTAGAGGTTCAAGTTCAAGTAGAAACCTTGTTGATGAGTCGTCCGATGATGAAGAAGATGATGACCAAGTAGAAACCTTGTTAATGGCACTTGAAGAGTTTGAGGATCTTGTTGAAGAATAGGAGTTTGATCCTTTTGTGATTTAATTATGTTTTTGCTTTATATGTTATGACTTATGAGGATTATTAACTATCTATTTACTTTTTAATCTAAGAATATAATACCTCTATTCAGTTATTTAATATTTTTTATTTTTATACTAACTACCGCTTTATTTGAAAAAAGCGCGCGCTTCGCTTCTGTGAAGCGAACCCTCGTCGCTTTTTTCCGCTTCTCGCTTCCCAAAACACTGGTAACACAACAATTTTTTTTCTGAACTTAGTAACTTGGTATTATATCACAATCAGTACATGGGTTGTACTGAAACCTTGTATACATATGTACTGCAAATTTCACTGTCCTGAACCTAAATTGAGTCTAGAACATCAACTATAGAGACAGTTTCATTTGAGTATATCTAGTTACACCAAAAACATAACAACATAATGCAGTTTAGTTTAACCTTCTGCAAACTATTCTCTATGCTCTCAAAACACCTAGAATTCCTCTCTTTCCAGGTTGACCACCATATAGCAGCAGGGATAATTCTCCATCTATCTCTGTTTTTAGCATGTACTCCTGCTTACTCCCAGCTCTTCAGCGTCTCTGAGACTTTCCTAGGCATGGTCCAGGAGATGCCTTTGAGACTTAAAAATATTCTCCACAGCTTAAGGTAGCAACAATTGAAAGATAAATAATAACTACTGGTTTGACAATATTGTGATGAAGTTGGAAAATGAAAGCAAAAGGGTTAATTGTAATCTGTCAACTAGCATATGTCAGGAGTAACCCTTGCAAGTCGAGTCAAGCAATATAAATGAAAGAGAGTATTCAAATTAAGACTTCCATTTCCTCCATTCCAAATCTTTTCTGCAGAGTTCTTTCCTGGATTATACAAATAGCAGCTATCTGAACTTTTTAAATGTTTGATGAAAATAGAAGAAGTTCGCAATACCTTCTTCATCAATGGGTAAATCTCCTATAGGAGTCTTGTACACTGTGGCTCTTGAAAGTGCACATTTTGGAGTATAATAGTGGTGAGATGGACCGAGTAGAAATATCCGAGAACTGCAAAACAAGAGTTCAAAATACTAAGGTAAAGAGCTCAAAATACTGTATCACATGTAGTGGTTATTCCAGTACTTCCTGGATCCAATTTTCTTTGACAGACTTCTTAGTTTAATCCTTCACCAAAAAGAACGACCAACTACTTTCTATAAATTCTCCACCAATATGAGTGAGCTCTTTCTTCAGGTAGCAAACTTTCTATCATGAAAAAGTCAAACAAGTATACCCCCACCCCAATCCCGATTGTTGCAAATTTTGCTTTAAAAGAACCTATTACGACAATTTTCTGAAGTGAAAAAAGAACAATAACTTTATCAAATGCAAATAATATTTCGAAAAACTCAAGAAGAGACACAAGCTGAAAGTTCTTTTCCTTTGGAAGTATCAAAAATCCTGTAAGACAGTCACTCAAAGCTTTAATTTACACTCAAAAGTCCAATGTCAATTTAGAGAGGGAAAATACTATTCTAGAATATTTTGAACTTGATGTATCCTTTGTATGTTTCACATATTCCAACACTAGCACATTCAAAGTTTGTTCTCTTTAATCTCCACTCAAATCAACCTTGGTTGGTCAATTGAGAACGGTTGTAGCAAGTAATTTTCGCTTGTATGTTTTCACTTCTAAGAAAATTTCTCTTGAATTCTTCTCCATGATGATTATTCCTGCTTGTAACTTTTGGTGTTTTCGAACAAAATAGAACCACAGATGCTTTGATAGAATCTCAACTCCATCTATGAAGATCGATGCTTATTTAACTTGTTTAGTTGGAACAACTTGACTTCTGTAAATACAGCCTAGTTTCTGGTGTATTGGACTAACACATCTCTTTTTATAATTTTGCAGCTTCTTGATGCCTTTCTAATATAAATTTTCACTTCATAAATTTTTTTTACTTGTGACAAGTAACTATCCCACTTCCTTAATAGAACTTTTGTTAGTCTGCTTGTGGGGTTTCACATTCGAAAATCGGAATTGAAAGAGCACATTTTAAATAAACTCACATGTTGGTCGGGTCTATGTTCCCAAATGCATAAGCCGCTGCACGACCAGAATATGAATAGCCTGCATGACTAGTTAGTTTAACAAAACCAGTTAGAACCACATGATGCATACGATCAACAATATATTGGCAGCAAATGGCTATAACTTACGGTGCAATTACACCTCGTACATCAGAAGACTTGGCTAAGCCAGCAGCTCTCAGCCAGCCATCAAGCTGTTCTGCTAGTTCTTGGGCTGGCAAGGAAAATAGTTAAGCGTTAAGATATTATAAGAATGGGCTGTTTTAGCTTTCCCTAAAGCATCACTATTTGGCTTTTATACCAATCCCTCCATATTCATTTTAGTTGATGTTTTACCATTCATCATGGAGCTTGAGATTTACTCGACTTGTGTTTTAAATCAGTAGTAGTGGTTGAAAAAGTTGAAGTAAGCATTGAAAATTTAGTCTGATGGAAAAACGTCAACGTAAATTTCAGATTTGATTTAGTTAATTGAATACTTGAAACTGATGAAATACCATTATTAAGCTAATGGGGTGAAGCATCCTGTAACATCCTAAAATTGAAAAAATGTCACAGAAGTTCGGACGCAGGGCGTATTTTTCAACCCATTGTTTGATTTGAAGTAATGATAGGAATGAACATATGACAAGGACTGAACAAAGAAATGATCTGTGCACCATGCTATTTGGACAATTTCAGACGCCGGATGCTCCACCCAGTTCAAAAATAATAATAATGCAAAGAAAAAGAAAACCCATGATAACAATATTGAGAAAAGGGACCTTTGGCTAAAGGACCCTACGCTAGATGGAAGAAAGATATAAAGAAATATATTAAGGCCCCTCTTCTGTTAACTGGGAATCTCCAGCAGTTTGCTTCTAAGTCTGATCTTTAGCTTATACTTCCTCCGTCCCTTACCTTTTTTGAGACTGGTTACTTAGTATTTTTGTACCATATTGATAATTTAAGAAAAATTGCAACTTATAGCACATTTCAAGAAGTTAAGTTTTTTTTTTTTACAAAGGTAACAGTCATTTCATGTAGTTTTTGAATATCTAAAATTTGATTAAATCTTAAATTAGGTTTAATCCAATTTAGCTTCGAAGATTGGTCAAATTGTCTCTCGAAAAGAGAAACATAACTATTTTTGGACAGAGGGAGTCTGATTTTTCCTAGCATGACTGAATTAGAAATGCCAGTCTTTTTGTGGACGTAAATTGCTAATGTGTCACATTACTACTAACTACAATATGTAAACCCGTAATGTAGCTTACAACAACATTTTCAAGCATAACCACATTAACATTAGCCAATCCCAATCCCTGATGCTGGTGTAGGTTGATCGCCACCATGAAAATAGCCCAACGATATTAAACACTCTGTTTGTTGGAAACAAAACATGTGCATATAGCAAAATGGATATAAAGGATTTATATAGCCACATCCAACTAATCTTGGATGCAGTACGGATGATTGATTGATATAACAACACTGAATATACATAATAAAGCTCGATAGAACTAGTCCACAATAGCAATACATAATAAAGCTCATTGTTGGTCGTATTTATCCTCCAATTTTTACTGCACTGCACCATAGTTTCGAAGACAATCAATGATTCTTCACTAACGCACAATCTAATTTGAAGAATTAACTTTGCTATTACTGTACTCTCACTTCGACTCAATCCAACCTTGCTACTCCGAAGAAACTATAAATGCATAATCTATGAAAGCAGCCTCGATTCAAACAAGCAAAACCTCCAATTGCACTACTTTTCAGCCACTTAAAGACGGTAATAATCAAAATAACAACAAAAATAAACCTTATTGTAAAAAAAAAGTGACAAGTTTTGCTATATATCAGCTTACAGGAAGATACTCAAGGACTAATCTGTTAAATCAAATATTACAACTATACTGATAATAAAAGTGAAATTCGGAAGAGAAATCGACCGGCGGAACTTACGATTATCAGTGTACCAAGAACCAGCATGAGATGCTTTCCTGATTTTCACCATTTTTGAACTGAATGAAAACAACAAAGCAAAAAAACCCTAATAATTGGGAAATCTCAGAGCTGTTGTTGAAGCACAAACAATAGCGGAGATGGAAAAAGTAGCTATTTTGCAGTTTCCGATGATTATTTATTTAACTTTGGACGATATGAAAAAAAAAAAAAAAAAAGGTGCTCTCATTTTTTTTTGGGAAAATTTTCAAAACAACAATATTTTAGCTTTTAATGGGACTCCTTAGCAATAGTTTCACTATTTATTTAAAATGTCAATATTTTAATTTGTTAAGGATTGAGTTATGTATTTATTTTATTTTGATTAATTTGAAAGAATACAAATAAGTAATAACTGAATAGAGAAAATCATGGAACAAAAAATTTCAAAAAAGATAAAAAAAAAATTAAATTTAACATCAGTTACGTTTTTGAAAGAGCATATGTTGCCAATTTTTTTCTTTGTTCTTAAGAATTTCAAAAAAAAATTTGAAAACAGTAGTTTGTATTTTATATCTTATATGAGTGGAAGTGTTGAAAAATTTCTAATGCCCTCTGTTTTGGATATTTAAATGTTTGAACTTCTTTGAATATGTGTTCATCCGAAATGTATTCGAATACCTAATGATATGTATAACTAATTTAAAATACAAAAAATGTTGGTATTGATTTATGATGAATACAACTCTTTGGCATTCTAGTTCAAGTACAAAAATAAAGGCAATTGTGTAGTATATACCAAAATATAAATACAAATTAGGTGTAGATCGAAATGATATTGAAAAATACAGTTGCGATGAATACATATATAATACATAGAATAAGTTTATTCAAAATAAATTGTATTTATATTTCAATA
>JAJOOH010022993.1:0-19603 GCA_029582605.1 Solanum gracilifrons
AGATGAAGACTTGGTGAGTCCTCATAGATTCGAGGACAATACCCAATATGTTCTTTTATGTCTTTTTAGTATTGTTTAAGTTGTATACGGGATTAGTCTCGAATTTTGTACTCTAAAGTATTAGATGGTTTTGAGACATCATGTATAAAGTCTAGAAAGTCTTCCGCGTGCTATTATTATTTTTTTATTATGAAATGTTTTCTTGCTAAAGAAAGTTTTAAATTCCTTACGATTTTAGTGTCTATGCGATGAATGAATGCTAAGAGGCTTGTATTAGACCTCGTCGAGGTCAAGTACACCGGTTACGACTAGGGGGTGCTCCCGGGTCGTGACAACAACGTCTCAACAAGGTTCTGAGATTAAGGATTTTGCGAAAATACGATCGAAATAATTCTGAAAAGGGTGGTGGCAGATGAATGATTTTTTTGGTGTAAAACTAGGATTCAGACATCATTTAGGGATTATTTTGCAAGAATAATTACATATTTGGGTTCTAGGGTACTGCATAGACTCTGATCTACTAAAAATCTATTAAAAACGAGTATTTTAGGGTGAAGGGGCGCCATGATCGCGCCTGAAGTTCGTCCCAAATGAAGGTCGCTCTAGCGTCCTCCATCCCGCTGTGGTGGCCTTTTTCATCCCGATGTGGCCATTGCTTCTGTAAAAACCAGCCAAACCCAAGAAACTTCTGATATCTGTAGGAGAGGTAGGTCCGGGCCATTGTTTCATTGCCTCTATTTTCTGAGAATCCACTCACATCCCTTCGCTAGACACAATATGCCCAAGGAAGGCAACTGATTGCAACTAAAACTCACATTTGCTAAACTTAGCGAATAACTAGCAATCTTTGAGAGTTTGCAGAACAACCCTCAATGAGTCGCATGTTCCTTCTCATTCCTAGAGTAAATGAGGATATCATCAATAAAGACGATAACGAACAAGTCCAAATACTGCTTGAACACCCTATTCATCAAATCCACGAAAGCTGCAGGAGCATTGGTTAGTCCAAATGACATAACTACAAATTCATAATGACTATACCGAGTTCTGAAAGCTTTTTTCGAAATGTCACTATCTCTGACTTTGAGCTGATGCTAATCGGATCTGAGGTCTATCTTCGAAAAATGACTAGCACCTTGAAGTTGGTCAAATAAGTCATCAATCCTGGGGATAGGGTACTTATTCTTGACTGTGACTTTGTTCAACTGCCGATAGTCAATGCACATCCTGAGAGAACCATCTTTCTTTTTAACGAACAACACTAGTGCACCTCATGGGGAAATACTAGGTCGGATGAAACCCTTATCTAGAAGGTCTTTCATCAGCTCTTTCAATTCCTTAAGCTTAGCTGGAGCCATTCTGTAAGGAGGAATATAAATAGGCTGGGTATCTGGAAGGAGATCAATTCCAAATTCAATTTCCCTTTCGAGAGGAACTTTGGGAAGATCTTCTGGAAATACTTTTGGGAACTCATTAGCTACAAGAACTGACTCAAGAGTTGGGGCTTCAGAGCTTGAATCCTTAACCCAAACTAGATGATAGAGATACCCCTTAGAGATCATCTTTCTACCCTTAAGGTAAGAAATGAATCGACCCATAGGCACTGAGCTACTACCCTTCAATTCTAAGATTGAATCATCTAGAAACTTAAAACGAACGATCCTAATTCTACAATCGACTGAGGCATAACAAGAATGTAACCAATCCATGCTTAGAATGACATCAAAGTCTACCATTTCTTACTCTACCAGATCTGCTGAGGTGACTTTCTGAGACTGTGATAGGGCACATAGTTTTAGGACTATGAGGATGATTGACCATAGTCCAACTCGGTATTAAGCCTACTCCCAACTGATTATGTAAGTAACACGTTATAACTGAATTTTGTAATACTGAATAGGTCAAATATACTGACATGCTAACTAAAAATGCAACATTAATATACTGATAATGAAACATTCTTAACTGAAGCATGTATAACTGAATAAACTGACCTAGCAAGTGTAATTCATGAACTAAATGAATCTACACAACTAGGGTTCTAAGTTTCAAGCAAGAATTAAGCAATAATTCCACGAAAACATGATAATCTAATTTGGATTAGTCTAACAGCTGAATCACAACAATATTTCGAAGTTCTAGAAACCCTATCGTCTAAACATCTTAAGGGGATCAAGAATCTGACTGAATTCTAGGGACCTAATGGGTGAAAGGAACCCACTAGTTAAATCCCACATACCTGGTGACGAATTTCACAGAGAAATCTTTCGATTTTGGGGCTGGAACTGGAGGAAACCTTGATGCGTTCTTGGAGAGGGTTGGTCGACTCTTTCTCATTCTTTTCGTTCAACTTGATGAATTTTTGGAGAATGAGTTGACTAGGGTAAGTTCTAATTAAGTTACTAGGCTAAAGCTGACCAAAACTATGTAGTTTAGGGGCTAAACGACGTAGTTTAGGGGTCCAACGCATAGGGAAAAGACCAAACAACCCCTGACTTAAAAGCTGTCGGGGCCACCAATGGAGCTGACCAACAGTCCGTGGACTGACCCATGGTCTGTCCTGGTCAACCGTCAGTTGGCTTCAAAGACTTGGATATGGGTCTCGATCCACGACCCGTGGTCTGACCTACGGTCCATAGGTCTGGTCGTGGGTCGACCCTTAAACATTTTTCTAGACTATTTCTGGGAAGGGTTGCAGGTGGCCATCCACGGACCCCACCTACGGTCCGTGGGTCACCCTACGGTCCGTGGGTAGTGCTCGTCGTTGGCACCTACAACTTCTAAAATCTGCATTTTGGTTTTTCTAGGATACGGAGTGTTACTTTATACTTGTCTTATATTTGTGAAAGCCTTGTACTCATATTTTGGATTAGATGTTCAACTACTACTGATGCCAGGTCTTGGGATGGTTCATGTATAGTTTTGTTGATTATCGTTTCTCTACTTTGTTCTAAGCTCTTACTTCTTGTTGTTGGCTTCCGCTAGGTGGTGTGTTGCTTATGGCTCGGGCTAAGGATTAGGTTTACCTATTGGTGAGGGTGTAGTAGGTTCCATCATGACCTGAGAAATCGGGTCGTGACACTCCGTAATTATGCTCCCCTTGAGGTGAGGATCGCATGCCCAAAAGTTGGGCGAAGATGAGATCAAATTCGGACCTCAAATGGTCCAAATGCCATTCTTGAAAAGTTTTAATTTAGGAGAATTAAGGTAAAAAAATATGGAATTGATACAAAGAAATATAGTTAGAACCGATTTTAGCAAATAAAAAGAAAGGGAAATACCTTTGAATCTCTGGAAATGGGCAAGAAATGATCAAAATCACCAAGACCTGAGTTCCCTCAACAATGGGTTCATTTTTTGAAGAATGAAAAAGGAGGAAGAATTAAATCCCCAACAATGACTAAAGCTCGCAATCAGACTGAACCGAAAGAACATGACCAGTTTTACCGAAATCGGTGTCCCTAAACCAGACAAATTACCAAAACCAGGTCTACCAAAACTTTTCTGAAGTTTTGGCCTGATCCTATATCTACCGGGTTGGACCGGTACCGGAACTGGCCAACCGGGACACTGTTTCGATTTTTTTTTAATAACTTATTAATTATTACTTTATATTATTAAATAATATATACTATTAGTTATTATATTTTAATATTATTATATTAATATATATAGTATAGTTATATTATTTAATGTATAATAACTTTTATAGTATTACAATTTACAAAAAAGTTTAATTTACTTTAACTTTTTATAAAACTTCAATTTGAAACTTTAAACATTAAACTTTAAACATTAAACATTAAACATTAAACATTGAACATTAAACATTGAACATTAAAGTAAACTTTGAACTTTAAACTTTAACTTTTTATAAAAACTTCAATTTGAAACTTTAAACTTTACACTTTAAACATTAAACATTAAATATTAAACTTTAAACTTGAAACTTTAAACTTTAAGCTTTATACTTTAATTATAAACTTTAAAGTCTAAACTCAATTTTATATTAGGCTAATATTAAAATAGTTGAAAATTAAATTTATAAAATGACTTGCATTAAATATAAGATACTATTTTAAAAGAAAATCAAAGTGAATAGCCGTCTATTTATTCAAATAAATAAATTGTACAAATACAAATAATAGAAAGAGTACCTAATCTACGCAACCACCTTCTAGGAAATGTTCTGTTTGAACTAGGTATCAAATATTTTACTAATAATTGAACATTTTGTGAAATTCTTTTCGTAATTTTTGTATCATTTTATAAGAAACATTTTTGGAACTTGTATTTGTCGTTCTTCCTCCATTGCTTCCATGTCATCATTACTATTATCACGAAGTATTTCATCTATTTCGTCTTCTATTTGGCTACTTAATTGTGGCAGTCCATAATATCTTCTTTCAACATTGACTCAATCTCTAAACACTACTAATATTTCCAATCTAATGATTGAAGATCCTGGACCTTCCCTAATTGATGATGAACTCATTAGAGGTCAAAAGTCTATTCTTCCTAAGATAAAGATTGTGGGTAAGAGCTCTCAGGTGCAACAAAAATGTTGCTTATTACAACAACCTATCTCCGAGAGGTAACTTTGATTCCAATTTTTTTGTTGTGGATCAAAGCAAATCTCCAAATCAAATGGATCTGACCTAGACCCAATTTTCCATGATTAATACATTATCATGGAATATAAGGGGTATAGGATCCCTCAGATCCATTGAAGGACTCATTTCTCTCAAACATCAATACAAGTTTCCTTATATATTCATTCATGAACCTATGGTGAACTCCAGTAAAATTGACAAATTTAGGAGACGAATGGGGTACCAACTGATGAGTCAATGATTTGGACTCATTTAGGGTTTTATTTGGATAGATTTTATGTCCTCAAATGCTTGTTTTGTGCCAATAACTGATGTAAAACCCTTGATTTCTAGGTATTTGGATTGAGGAACAAAACATGGACACCAATTTGCAAAACGGAACAAAGTGAGCTGAAAGAACGAAGAAATGAAGGCCTGGTGATCGCCGAGTCCCTTTGGCGACTTGCCTAATGGCCATTACCTCACCTAAAGTTCCAGTGTGCCAAGCCTTGAAGGAGAAAATCAAGTTGGTGAGAGAAAGGAGCAGTCGGCGGATCGCCGAATGGTTTCGCGATGCAGTGTTGGTTCGCCCAAAGTTACGAAACTTGAGGATGCTGAAGACCAAAGCAAAAAAGCGATGGAACTAACCAAAGGGCGGATCGCCGACCTGTTCGGCGAGCCCGACTTACTACGCCGAATGGTCCTTCACAACATATTTTTGGCGATTATAAATACATTTTCAAACATTATGTTTAATATCAAATTTTATTCTAAACAATCATTTTTGAACTCTGAGTGTTTTAGACAACTTTTCCTTAGCTTTGAAGAATTGAAGTTTTCCATTTTTGAGAAATTGGAAGTGGTTCTTTGAGATTCTTCAACTTGGACCTTTGTAAAGACGAAATTAATCTTACCAGTTGATGAAAACACAATTTTGTAATGATTTCTATCTTTTTATGATGTTTAGCTAAAACTCCAATTCTTGGGGTGTGATTATGTGTTGATTTAGCTTGTGGGTATTGCTAATTGTTAGTTTAAATGTTATTTAGAAGTGATTTCATTCAGTAAATATGGTTTAATTTAAAGGGTTATAGTTGCAAATGCAATTCTACCTTCTTTTTTTGGCTTGCTCGAGAGAGAGAGGTTTTAAAACCAAGATTACTGAATTGATGGTCTGTGAGTATTGGGTTGTCATGGGTTCAGCTCGAGAGAGTGAATCCTAAACCTTTTTCTACACATTTAGCTCAAGAGAGTAAATGGAATAAAGCGAAGGCAGTTCTTATTTGCTTGCTTGTTGGTGTTCGAGATAAACCAACTTGATTCGGGGTAAATTGTTCGAGAGAAAGTTTATCCCTACTAAAGTCTAGCTTAGTCACTGATTTACAACTATTTACTAACAGTTGCAATCACCCATTTGTCTATTTTAGCCTATAATCCAACCATATCCCAAGAACCCGTCTCATTATTGTTAAATTCGTGCTATTTGTTGTTGTTGTAGCTGATAGTTAAAACCAAAACCCCCTTATTTGACATTCGTGTCACCCCTAATTTGAATTATGTTTTTACTCGTAAATGTCTATTCCTATGGCTGATTAGAACATATTTGTACTTTACTTTTGAATCTTAAACACGTACCACTCCCTGTAGGATTCGACCCCAACTCATTTAGTTGGGTTATTATACTGACTAGCAATCGTAAACGCTTAGAACTGGATTAAGTGTTGTTGATAATGTTAATCAAAATGGTGCCACTGCCGAGGAGTGGTGTTGGTCAGGATTCTTTAGTTAAGTTGAATTTTGTTCTTGTTAGTTATAGTTGAATCTACTTACTTTTAGTTTTGTTTTGTGTGTTGCTGCTTTAAACATGGAGTATGAGTGTGAACGGAAGCAATGGTAGCCAAGTGGGCCACCAAATGACATCGGTAACCTCAACGATGTCAATGAGTAAAATGCTAATGACCCTCATCTTATGGGTGGAATTGGTGCCATTTGCTTGCCTCCGGCTGAAGGGAACGATGTGTTCCATATTACAAGCACGATGTTGCAACTTTTGCAATTGAAAGGTTTGTTCGGTCGGCTACCTCATGAGGATCCCCATGATCACATTAGAAACTTTGTTGATGTTTGCGGGCCGTTCTCCTTCAAGAACATATTCCAAGAGTCGGTCCAGTTGAGGTTGTTCCTGTTCTCTTTGATGGGAGAAACATGTAAGTGGTTGGTTGAATTGCCATGAGAATCAATAACTTCATGGGAAGAGCTGGTCATCGCATTTCAAGTGCGATTTTTCCCTCCTTCGAAGATGATGACTCTTCGGGACAACATTCAGAGCTTTAAGCGTTTGGAGGGTGAGCTAGGAATGGGCGTTCGATTCTTCGGTTCGGTTTAATCAAACTTTGGTTTGGTTTTTCGGTATTCGGTTTTAGAAAAGTGTGCAACATATTTCATACCAAACGAGATCGGTTCGGTTCGGTTTTTTCTGCTTCGGTTTGGTTTAGTTCGGTGTTTTTAAATCAATTTTTCTATGTGAATACAAATAAAGAGGGAATATGATAAAGTGTTAAGAGTTTCATGTGTTTCATCCCTACTCCGGATGGGATAACTAACCCTTTCTGTTGATCGTCGGGCTGCTAGTCTAGAGGCCTATGTTCCAGGAATAATCCAGATTGCCCTAATTGATGTTGTGACACCTCTGAGCACTACCATTGACGCCCTAGCGGCCAGGATAGCGGTGTGTGAACACAATAAAGGGACCATAGATGAGGTGATGGCTTTAAAAGATGCCATTACTGAACTGCGAAAAAATGTAGACCATATAAATTCCACCGATTTGTCCATGGTCTTTGCAACAGTGGAGATTCTAGACATGCCTGAAATGCCTCAGACAACCACTGGAGATGGGGATAGAGCAAAGCAGATAGCCGATCCTGAGTCAGAACAGAAACTGATGAAGAGATGCATGAAGAAACTAAGGGAGATGCAGATAAAGACCTAACCGAGACAGAAGCAATCATGATAGATGTTGTTGTGCAAACTTCCTTGGCAAAAGCTCCTGCTTCTGGATCCAATGGAGCCGGTCCTTCTGGAGGTCACTCTTGGTACTGAAGCCCAGACAGATAGAACAATCGATTAGCCAGGATCACCTGTTTACCTCCCTATCTGTCTTTCTTTATTTTACATTTCGGATTATATTCATTGCATTTGAGGACAATTGCTTTTATTTGTGGTGGAGTGAGGCCCACCTTTTATTTGTTATTTGTGACTCGTGTTTTTGCATATGTATTTGGGCTTTGAGCTATCATTATGTTTTATTTGTTTTTGTGGATATTTAAGCTTGTGGCTCCTTTAATTTTAAATTGCAAAACGATTTTGACCCTTTCGAAAAATTTTCATTTTTCAAAAAATTTCGCCACGTCTTGTGTTGAAAGTGGTTGTTCTTGTACAAATTCAAGTCTCAATTTCGATCAATACCGATGACTTGAATGGTGCTCTCAATTGAACAAACATGAACGTGCGACTGTGACGAGACCAACTGAAGTCGCATAGACAATATGTGAACTCTTTACATCTCGTTGTGATTAGCCATTTATCAAATTGATTCTCTTGTAATGAACATTGCACACTAGGGAAAGTGTGTGGTCTTGTTCGACTTAAGTGTCAATGCCTTGTGTGATGAGCTTACTTTGAAACTTGCATGTATAAACCTAGAATTTACCCCGTTAGTCTAATTGATTTAGTAAGGTGTCCTCTTGAAATGATCTTAGGCAACTTTTGATTAGTGTGAGCCAAAGTTGACATATACCCCTTTTGTGGCCTACCCGTGAGCATGTGAAACTCTCTTGAACACCCTTTGAGCCTTACCTTTCTTTGGAAGAACCTTGATGAACTCTAGACCTTACTTGACCCACTACCTATAATCCTCTTGATTTGTGGTTTAGTGAATAGTCAACTTATGCCAAAAGCCTAAGTTGGGGGTGTGGTGAAAAGGAAAAGGAGAAGTCAAGAAATGCAATAAAAGTCTCCCTTAACCCATGGTGTTGTAGAACAATGGAAACCCTCCATAAAAAAAAGGGTTGTGGAATAAAAGTACAAAAGAAATTGGGCTTCCAAGCAATCCATGGAGGTGAATAAAAAAAATATGATTTAGAAGCACTTGAAAAATAATTGATAAAGGAAAAGAAGGGGATGCCTTGAGAATACCACATCTCATAAGGAGAAAAATAATTGATAAAGGAAAAGAAGGGGATGCCTTGAGAATACCACATCTCATGAGGAAAAAGTAATTGAGCCTAAATAACCATACCTTTGCACTCATCCCTATTATGAGCCTTAGAAAAACCTTTGTTGATCTTGAGTGAGCTGAAACAAAGGTTGATTGGAAAATACGGGCAAACCTATGGGTGAAAGCATGCAGTGTGTTCTTCCTTGTGAGAGTGAGTGTTGCATCTGATTTTGAAGCTTTTAACTGTGAACCATTGTGTGAATATGGAATCATCCTTCTGTGAGGGCATTTGAACACTATAGTTGAGCTTGAATTTGCATTTGAAGTAAGTATTGTGAGCATGAGAATCTTTGGTAATGGTGTGTCACAACTTGAATCTTTGAGTACACAATTGATCCTTGCATAAGTAAATTGAGGCTTGATGTGTGCATTCCTGATTGAATCTTGTGTAGCACTGTTTGAGACACCCTTTTTGAACTACTGAACTTGAGTTTGCTTGAGGACAAGCAAAAGTTTAAGTTGGGGGTGTTGATGAGTCCACAAATTGGACTCATTTAGGGCTATATTTTAATAGAAATTGTGTCCTCAAATGGTTATTTTATCTCAATATCTGATGAAAACCCTTAAGTTTTAGGTATGTGAAGTTTTTAGGAGAGCATGGACACTATATCGCAAAAAGGAACGAAAAGGCTATAAAGAACGAAGAAATGAAGGCTTGAGGATTGCCGAGTCCACTTGGAAAGTCGTCAAAGGTTCTCACATTGCCTTTGTTCCAGTGTGCTGAGCCCTGAAGGATAGGATCAAGTCGGCAGAAAAAAGGAGCAGTCGGTGCATCGCCGAGAAGTTCTGTGAACCAGTACTATGTCGCCCAATGACTTAGAGCACGACGATGCCGAAGGATGGTGCAAAACGGCGATGAACTACACCAAAGGGCGAATCACCGAGTTGATCGGCGATTCCGACTAACCTCGCTAAACGATCCGCTGCAACACATATTTTTTGAAATCTATTAATACTTGTTGAGAGTTGTAGCTTAGTATCAGATTTTTAGTGTGAGAAACAATTAATATAATTTTAGTACTTTTTATTTTTGCTTTGAGTCTGAGGGTTTTGAAAACTTGAAGAAGAAGAGGGTTTCATCTCCAAGGATTTGGACTTGAGTATCTTGATTTCTTCATTCTTGGCCTGTAACAAGACTTAAATCTTCATACCCATGTGGATGCAAGCTCATTTAGGTATAAATTTCTATCTCTTAATGTGTGGCTAAAACCCCCCTTCTCGGGGTGTGATTTAGTGAATATGGGTTAATATTGTTGTTTGGTCTTGCTTGTTGATAGATTTAATGTAGTTTAATGGTGATTTCACCTAGTAGTTGTGGTTGGATTTAATGGGTTTGTAGTTGCAAATACAAGTTCATCCATGTGTTTTCGGCTTGCTCGAGAGAGAGAGGTCGTGAAACCAAGACTGCTAGACTGATGGACTAATGAGTGGGTCGACATGATGTTCAGCCCTAGAGGGTGAGCCCTAGTCCTATATCCTAACACTCAGCTCGAGAGAGTGAGTGGTTAAGGCGTAGGCTAGTCTTCATGCGGCAAGTGGTTGTCCGAGAGGAAACCCATTTGAAACGGGGTAAGTTGCTCGGGAGAGAATTTATTTCCATGTATAGCTTAGCCTAGTCACTATTACTCTATAAATTCTCTATCGAAAGTATGTACCAAATAATTTAGATTAACCCGTATTCCGGTCACATCCCAAGAATCCCCCTCTCATTGTTAAATTTTCTTATTGATTTCGCTAATTTTAGCTTACTTGTGACAAAAACCCCAAATCGATATTTGACACTTTTTTGTCTCCCCTTTAATTTAAAATATTTTTAATCAATATCTTTAGCTATGACTAGTTAGAACTAAATTTTATTTTTCTATAAATTCTCAAAACCACTCCCTTGGGACAATCCCAACCCTCGATTGGGTTACTATATTATCGACGATCGTAGACACTTGAATCAGAAGTAGTGTCGTTGGTTACGATAAGCATCATCTATTTTAGCCTATAATCCAATCACATTCCAAGAACCCGTTTCATTATTGTTAAATTCGTGCTATTTGTTGTTGTTGTAGCTGATAGTTAAAACCAAAACCCCCTTATTTGACATTCGTGTTACTCCTAATTTGAATTATGTTTTACTCGTAAATGTCTATTCCTATGGTTGATTAGAACATATTCATACTTTACTTTTGAATCTTAAACACGTACCACTCCCTGTGGAATTCGACCCCAACTCATTTAGTTGGTTTATTATACTAACTAACGATCGTAGACGCTTAGAACTGAATTAAGTGTCATTGATAACGTTAATCACCAACACTATTTCCATCATACTTCCAACAAAATATGGACCTTCTGGACCTATGGATATCAACTAGACATTATTGAGGATAAAGTCGAGCATGTTCTAGTACACATTAGCCCCTCGAAGATCCAAATGATTTTTAGTTATCCATTGTTTATGCCAAATGTGATGAATTCCATAGAGTTGAACTATGGGATAACCTCTAGGATATAGCATCAAGAATAAATGGTCCATGGGAAGTTGTTGGAGATTTTAATGTTATCATAGATGCTGAAGAAAAGTTCGAAGGTAGACCATACAAAATTGAAAAAAGTTTTGACTTTGTTGCATGTTTGAATGATTGTGATCTACAAGATGGAGAGTATCTTTGCTCCAAATTCACTTGGAGTGATAATACGGACCCTCCAAATCTATATGGTAAAGACTTGATAGGCTTACCTATAATTCCTAGTGGTATGACAAATTTAGTGAAACCATTGTTACTCACCTAGCAAGGACTTGTTTGGATCTTACCCCTCTCCTAATTAGATGTATCCTTGAGGTTACCAATCATAATAAATATTTCAAATTCCTCAACATGTGGATTGAACACATATATTACTTAGAAGTAGTACAAGATGCTTGGAGTGATACTGAACAGGGAAATCTTCTACACACTCTGCATCAAAAAATGAAGAAGGTTTCCAAATCCCTCAGTACTTGGTCCAGAAGAAATTTTGGTGATTTTTGTGAAGAACCAAAGAGACTTGAGAAACTTATCAAGGATTTAGAAGAAGCTTGCATAACTAACAACAACCAAGAGAACATATAAAATTTGTCTAGAGATAAAGCTGAGTACACTAGATTCCTAAATTTACAGGATAAAGTATGAAGACAAAAAGCTAGAGTGAAATCGCTTGAACAAGGTGATACTAATTCAGACTTCTTCCACAACACCATCAAGGACGGACCGGAGAAAGAGACTCACTATTCATAAGATCAAAGATCAAGACGGAAACTGGGTAGAAGAAACCCCTCAAGTTGCTGAAGTAATCATTAAGTTCTTTGAAAAGCTTTTCCAAGTAGAAGAGACTAGTAAAGACAGTGCTATTATTAATATTTGCAAAGATCAGTTACTATAGAAGACAATGTTGCTCATACTATGATTCCGACCCTACAAGAAGTAAAAGAGTGTATCTTCTCCATTGACCCAGACAGTGCCCCTGGACCTGATGGTCTAACTGGTAAATTTTATCAACCTGCTTGGGAAGTCATTGCCAATGATGTCCATGCTATTGTGGTTGCTTTTTTCCAAGGTGCTACCCTTCCTACAGTTTTCACACACACCTGCATTATCATGTTGCCTAAAGTTAATTCTCCACACGACTTTTCTGACATTAGACCCATTAGTTTATGCTATTCTTCTAGTAAAATTTTGCTAAACTATCAATGCTAGACTTTCTAAAATTCTTCCTAAATCATTAGTCATAATCATAGTGGTTTTGTCAAAGGTAGGGACATTACTGAAAATATCCTCATTTCCCAGGAAACTGTTAATGACATTAAGAAACCAAAGCAAGGTGGTAATGTTATCATTAAACTTGACATGTCTAAAGCATATGATAGAGTGTCATGATCTTTCCTCTAATTTGTTTTAAGATAATTTGGTTTTGCTGAAAAATGGATTGACATCATTTATAGATTTATCTCTAATAACAAGTACTCTCTTATTGTGAATGGTAGCAAACAAGGTTTCTATAAATCAGGGATAGGTATTAGATAGGTCGACCCTCTTTCCCCCTCCTTATTTGTCCTTGCTGCTGAACTGCTCTCACAAATTCTTAACTCTTTGCATAATAATATTGTATTTAAAGGTTTCTACATTAACATTCAGGGTCCACTGATTAATCATCTTTCTTTTGCAGAGGACACAATAATTTTCAGCAGTGGGAACAAGGCGTCCCTCAAATTAATTCTCAAGACTTTGGAATCCTATGAGAATGTATCAGGGCAACTTATCAACAAAAATAAGAGCTCATACTCACTAGCTCCTAAAGCACCACAAAGGACCATTAGAAGAAATGGAAGGATGCTGGACATGAGATTTGAGAATCTCCCTATGAAATATTTAGGGTGCCCCTTTATTTTGGGAGGAAAATCCTCAACATATTTTCTAATATGATCAACAAGGTTATTAATAAAATCAAAGGATGGCAGCTCAAGTTCCTCTCCACTGGTGGAAGAGCCACTCTTATAAGACATGTCCTCCTAGCTTTTAACATTCACACGCTGGTTGTTGTGCATCCTCCTAAAGGAACCATAGAGAGCATTGAAAAGTATATTGCTAGATTTTTTTGGTTAGGAAATGATGAAGGTGGAAAACACCAGTGGATCTCGTAGGAGAATTTTTTCTTTCATACAATGAAGGAGGTGCTAACTTCAGAAATTTAAAAGACATCTGCAAAGCCCTTACAACTAAACAATGGTGGAAATTTAGAACCTCCAATTCAATGTGGAACAACTTTCTGAAATCCAAGTACTGTACTAATGTTTATCGCGCTACAGTCCATTAGTGTCCTTTTCAATCACACAGTTAGAAGGCTATGTGCAAGTTAAGAGACACGGTGGATGACCTTATTTGGTGGAGAACAGGCAAAGGGAACATTAGCTTTTGGTTTGACAATTGGACCACCCAAGGGCCACTTTACTTTCTCATGGAGGATTTCACTAGATATCAAGATGTTAATGTGAATGAAGTTTTCAAAGAAGGTGTATGGGATTGGGCAATACTGATACCTCATCCAAATGACTATATCAAAGAAATTATAGCTAGGTTTCCTATTACCATCAATCAAAACAAATAAGATATCACTGTTTGGACGGTCTCTGAATTAGGAGCTTTCACAGTTTCCTCTGCTAGGGAAAGTGTTAGACAAATGAGAAATATTTCTCAGTTTGACTCAAGACTATGGTACAAAGATGTTCCTTATAAAATGTCATTTACAGCTTTGAGAGCTATTCTCTCTATACTACCTACAGATGACAAAATTTCCAGATTCAGAATTACATTATCTAATGATTGTTCTTGTTGTATTGGTGTAGGTATGACCCCAAGATCGGAAAGCTCTTAGCACCTATTTGCACTGGTCAATATGCTCAAAGTATTTGACAATCTTTTGTTGGAGGATATGGGCATCAACTCTAGAAGCACTAATCTTAGAGAACTCATGTACAAAACCTGGAATTTCAAAGGACATAACTCCATCGCAGCCTATGTTATGAGAATTTTGCCAATGATTATCATGTGGGAGCTTTGGAGATCGAGTTGTAGCTCAAAATATGAACACGAGAAACCTTTAATTTTCGAATCCACCTCTATGATATCTTTCAAAATTTTCTAGCTTACCAAGTTGGCCTTACAAACTTGTTTATTCCAGATGATTGGAGAAGCTTACTTACAATACCAGACACCAACCTCCGAGAAACTATTGTTATTCCAGTCAAATGGATCGTGCCCTCACTCTTGTTTGTGAAAATGGACTCAGATGTATCATGTGTTGATAATTCATGTGCTGATGGGGAGTAATCAGGGATTCATTGGGCAGATTCATCAACGCCTTCATTCTCCCATTGGGCCAAGGCACTAGCAACTTAGCTGAAGCCTCTTCCTTTCTTTTTGGGCTCAAGTGGTGTGTGGACAATGTTCATATCTTTATCGTGGGAGAAACATATTCACTACTCCTTCAAAATTGTATAAATGACTTATGGAAGGTACCTTGGAGGATACATGAAGAGGTGCATGATCAAGAAACTAGTAATAGACCATGTAGTGATTACTAGGAACTACTTCAGAGAAACTAACAAAGTAGCGGAAACTAGCTTCTATGAGCCATAACACTGATGTAATTAAGGTATAGACACAATATAAAGACTTATCAATAGCTAGAGGTTTGCTAACTACTGATAGATAGCAATTTCCATCATTTAGAGTCAAGATGAGAAAACCAGGAAGGCTCCAATATGAGCCTCCTTGAAGCGTTTCCTTTTCCACTATTTTGGGCTAACTTTTTTGGTTTCCGTCATATGTATACATCTTCTATAGAAGGTTAGTCCTCCTTCTTCATATGTAATCATATTTCAGTGACAATCCAATCAATTTTTGGGGGAAAAGGAAGAAACCTCAATAAATGCACTCATTCTCAAATAAATAAGACAAAACATAAGTTTAAAGGTAAGATAAGTTGATAAAAATACCAACTTATCAACACCCCAAACTTAAATCATTACTTGTCCTCAAGTAAGTTAGAATCAAAGCACTAAGAAACTTTCTCCTTTCAAGCACAAAAATATCTAAGTTGTTTCCAATTCACATATATCACTTAAGCACAAGGACTATGACTTCGGTTGGTACTAAAAATTAATCACTACATGCAAAATTTCATCAAATGCTTTCCCTTCTTTCACAACACACTTTCAAGAATGCAAAAGATTTCTCATGAATAACCAAGTGACAACAACTCATTCTCAAGAAACGACTCAAAACCACTAGTTCTTTCGCATGCTCATTTTGAAAATTTTTAACATCACCACTTTCCTAATTCACAAGCCCTCACAAGAAAGAATGTCCCCATTCACAAGCTATAAACAAAACAACTGCCAAATGCACAAGCACTTATACTCACAAAGAACTTCTCATGCACACAAGTACCATACCATATGCTTGCCCTTATTTTCAATCACCATTGACTCAAATCACAAAAGACTTTTATCAAACTAGTAATGTAGGCTTAGGGAAGGTTAGGATAGCATTTGGGTGAAAATGACTACACCCTCCTTGAACACATACAAAAAAAATTCATTTGTCTCATCACCATTTCTCTTTATTTTTTTAAAAATACACATTTTTTCTCATTTTATACAAGATGCCCCACATGCAACAATTTCACACTTTGGAAGAATTCTTTTTCTTTGCTCTCTTCTTTCACTTTTTTCTAATCTTTTCTTTATTTAACAATTTTTCCTCCTTTCATTGATTCATTTTTTTCATTGTTCAACTTCAAGCCCTCATGTGATTAGCATCTCCTCTATGAGTTTCATGAAAACCCTCAAACTTAGGCTTTAAGCCTCAACTTTCTCGATTTCAGAGTTCAAGGAGGGAAGTGTTCAACAAGAGGATTCATTTTCTTAAAAGGGATGAAGTCTTGTGATGTAGTTGCTAAAGAAAAGATATCAAACTCAAAATGGGTCAACTAGAGATACATTTAGTGTAATAGTAGGCTGTTTAGGATAAGTGAGTTCCCAAAAATCACAAAGAAAGCCTAAGGTCATTTCTCTAACTAAAAACAATCAAGACCGACTTTGAAAGACTAACTTGGCAAGTTCTGAATAGCACAAGTGAACATAAGAATTTGAATGCACAAGTGAACATAAGAATTTATTCAACAAAACTCACTACACGTGGCATGTAAATTACTTAAGATGGCTCAATTTTTACGTCAAATGGCATCACACTTTATAACCGCTAATGTCAAAATTCATAAAAAGAATCACAAGAGTTGTCACAAGATCATTCACATCATGCATTTATTTTCAAAAATTTAAAGGGGTATGCTCAATTTTTTTTACAATGCAAGTCTACTTTATTAGTACCAAACAAGTCATATCCTCTCAAAAAGACAACAATTTGCTCTGAAGAAAGACGTCAGCCAATCTATCATAAGGCAAGTTCATACATTTCTTTGAGGTATAACTATTCAGACTTTGCCACACAAACACACTCTCAACTAAACACCGATTTGCTCTTAAGAAAGTCGTCACTCCATCTATCATCCAACACTTTCACTCAACACCATCACAAAAGAAAATAAAGAAACTACTAAGAGAAATGAAAACTAACAAGAAAAATAAGAAAAATGACTTAGTCCACAATTCAATCAACACATGCCCGATAAGGGCACACAAAATCTAGAACAATCCAAGCTCGACAAGGACACAACATAAGCAAACAAATGAACAAAATACAAATCCCAAATGTATCAACTATGTCAACATAGACAACACGCTAGTAAACTACCCCACCAGAACTAAAATAGTTGCATTGTCCCCAATGCGTACACAATAACACATAACAAAAGGTAGAGACTCCATGAATGGCCTCAAACGGAACTGGAACTACTAGGGTTCTTGAGGGCCATGTCATCCTCTTCCTCATTCACATGATCTTCAGTTCCACATAATTTTCGAAGAGTGTCCATCATCTTTGTCAAGAATTTGCTTTCTCATCTTTTCCAATTTAATCCGCTTAATCTAAAAAAAAAATTAACATATTGCTATTTATATTTTGTAACCACAATTTGAATTCCAACTCAAGAAAATAAAAGATATAAGTTATTGATTTTGAAGTGGAAAGTCACCAAACATTACATCAACCAAACAGTCACATATTTAAGATGTCTCACTCAACATGTGTTCTATGAATTTTTTTAAATTTCTTTTGATTATTTTTGGATTAATTCATGTTTATTTGGCTTGTGAGGTGTCGGGCCGGATCATTTCGGTTCAAGAAATTTCAACTCGGCCAGTCCTGGGTACGGGAGACCGGCTTCAACCACGTTGGGTTAATTCAGGTTTTTAGGCATGTGAGGGGTCAATTTTATATTAAAAGAATATTTTTAAACTTGATTAAATTTATTTTTTCAAGTGTATAATACTTGTAAAAAAATAGTACCAACTTAAAGTTAGTATAAAATAGGTCTGGACCTCCACCGATTAAACGATTCAAGTTAATTGGATGGGATTTTATCGGGCTTACAAGTACGATCGGTCCAAGTCTATCAGCACCTCAAAGGGATCCGTAGAGGTCTCATTTATTGTATAACCTAGCCCAATCTTACCCCTCTACGTTTCGGATCAGCCCGACAGATATTGTAGGGCATATGGGTTTCAAAAGAATATGAAAAACAGACTGAACCTAAACGAATCGCACCGATTTATGTCATTTTTTCAATAAAATCGTGGATTTTTATGTAAGTATATAACCGTCCCGAACAATTGGAATGGTTTTTTTAATTTATGAAAAAAACCAAAAAAATTCCCTAACCGAACCGAATAACCTTACATGTATGTAAATATATTTTATATATTAAAAATATGTTAAATTTAATATATAAATATGTTTTATAATAATTTTCAAATATAAATATAACCTAGGTCCTAGGCCTCTGGTGAGTAGTGATTGAACGACTTTGAGTCTTTGCTCTTTAATCTTTAATTAATTAGGTTTAAAATTAAATGATACTATAATAGATATTCTATCAAACAATACACCTAAACATATGCAAACACTCATATTAAATGTTTAAGATAAATACGGCAACAAGGTTTTACATTCTTGACTTCTTCGTGAAGAACTGAAGTGCTTCTTCACGAACATATTTGCGAAAGAAATATTTTAATAATATACTTCAAAAGTAAAACAAAAATGAAAATTAATCGAACCGTACAGGTACCGAAGAGAAACCGATATGATTGAGATGATTTTAAAATGTCTAATTTTGATTATACATTCTAAAATACCCGAAAAATTGGGACGATATAATTTTTTTTAAATGATCCTAAACCGTCCGATTGACACCCCTGCATGATACCCCTACATAATATATAATTTCTTAAGGTTAAACCCATCATAAAATTCTGGCTACAAATTTAACCAACAGTGTAAAGAAAAGAAAATTACGCCAAGGACATTAAACTAAATAATTTCATAACACCAAGAATAGAATCAACTTACTTAGCTGTGGTTTCAAGTTTTAGCTGGCTTCATAAGATGAAAACGCTTTTTAAAGCCAAAAACCCCACAACACGAAAAGGTTGCCATGATCCAAAAATATTAATATGGAACAAGGGTATGCCAATACAAAACTCATATATTTACTAATAAAAAAGTAAACGCACAATAAGCTATGTCTATTCAAATTGGGTTTCTTTAAACCAACTACTTACCATAATTACTAATTATAATTTAAGTAAAACTCTTAAGTGAAAATAAAAGAGTAATAATAAAAAGAACTTTAATATGATAAAAATATGAAAATATATATACTTGCAAAGATAATAATAGAGGGATACTACAACAGATATTATACACCAATGATAGATATAGGAGCAGAAGCTAATATATGTAAATACAATTGTTTACCAGAAGATAAATGGGAAAAATTAAAAACACCAATAGTAGTAACAAGATTTAATAATGAAGGAAGCATGATCACATATAAGCAAAAAATATAAAAATACAAATATGGGATAATATATTAACTATAGAGGAAATGTGGTTTATAGAACTATGTGAAAAATATAAAGAAGAAATAAAAATGGAAAAAATATTAGTAAAAAACTTGGCATGTTGCAAAAATAAAACAGCACCTCAATTTGGTTGTACGGATAGGTATTATAAAAATA
>JAJOOH010022994.1:0-16816 GCA_029582605.1 Solanum gracilifrons
ATATAAATATGTGTGTGTGTGTGTGTGTGTGTGTGTGTGTGTGTGTATGAAAGGAGGGATTACAAATGAGGAGATTTATTTATTTAAGGTCTTTTTATTTTCAGTAAAGAATTTAATTTTGAAAAAATAAATAAGTTCTAGTACAGTAAGGATATTAGATTCAATAATTTCCCAATTAAGAGAATTTGTAAATAATTGACCAATACCAAAAGAGTTGTTAATTATTTGGGTTTATGTTATAGAAAGAAAATTATTTACTACCATTTATTGTTTGTTGCATTCGATCAATAATGTTATCTTTTTCGTATATTTTAACTTGTTCATGTTTAATTTAACGTATTTATTAAATAATAATTAATAAAATAATAAATTAAATATATTACCCTTTTATTATAATAAATTTAATATTATTGGAAATGATCATAGTTAAGAATAAGGGTAATTAGAAATTAAGTGATAAATTATCTCATGATTTTTTCAAACGGGATAAGTATTAAACAGAGTTACACCTGCCATTAACTCCCTTAGCTTGTCCTTGTTTAACACGTTATTATTAGTACATATAAGTTAAATCCTAATGATTTTAGGCGTATACACAATTCACAGTCTAGGGACTCTTATTCTTATATTATAAATTGTGATTAAAAATTGATAAAAATTAATTCCCCTAATTTATGCCTTTATGGAGATCATTTTTTTACATGATTTTCATTCTATTTTGATCTAATTATATTTTCTCACGCTTAAAGACTTTTCCTTTTTGGTACCTTGATTTGAGTTTCTATTATACATAGTTTCCAATTAAATTTATTATTTATAAAGCAATTTTTTAAAATTATTAAT
The DNA here is from genome assembly GCA_029582605.1 of Solanum gracilifrons. Classification (NCBI taxonomy): domain Eukaryota; kingdom Viridiplantae; phylum Streptophyta; class Magnoliopsida; order Solanales; family Solanaceae; genus Solanum; species Solanum gracilifrons. Next base: position 844 of record JAJOOH010022994.1, read on the forward strand.
TTCTTGAATGTAATCACTCCATATCCTAATTTATAATCAAGTTATTGACGATTGCTTGCAACTTTGTTGTTCCAAATAAGGTAAAAAGAAGTTATATTTGGTTATTGTGTATATCCTTCAATTAGAAGAAAAAAAAGGCATTTTTTTTATAAATACACAAAATTATATAAAATTTACTAACCCTTAAGCTAGTCACGACTCTCTGTATATATAGATTATATTTTGTTAGTTTGAATTAAATATAATTTTAGATATTTGAAATTTTATGGGACTCTACAAGATGTGTTTAATTCGAGTTGGAACTATACTAGGTGTGTTCAATTTCAATTAGGATTGTTGGAGGCTACTCAACATTAAACCCTACTGATTCATGCCTATATGAAGAGTACTATATTCCCTTGAAAAAACATCTTGAATGTTCCACAAATTCATGGAATATTCATAAAGATATCAAATCCATGAGAGAAGAGTCAAGGGAGGAACATAATTGAATACCCGCACTATTTATCAATAAAATCATGTTTCTTCATATTTTATTTGTGATTGTAGTTTAATTTCTATCACTTTAAAATTTGTTGCAAATAGAAAAAATCGATATTTTGTATTTGCATTGAAATTCAACTAATTTATATTTGCTCCATATAAGGCTCCATTTAGGAGAAAGTGCTCTCAATTAAAAAAATTATATTCAGAACTGAAACCGATCGCACGCTTTGATGATAAATTTTGGTAAGTTGATAGTTGTGTTAACCTGTTTTTGTGTGTGAATAAGATGGTACTGAAAAATGCAAAACAATTATTTATTGTTTCTTGCTCTACCATATGTCTCTCTTATAACAATAAAAATATAATAAACAAACACTTCTCATGTAGGGTGTGTTTGGTACTCGGAAATATTTTTTCAGAAATTATAAGTGATTAAGTTATGCTTAATATACAAGGAAAAAGTTGTTGTCCCAATAACATTTGTATATAATCTTAGTCTGGTTCAAGAAAAGCTTATTGAATAAAAAAAAATTCCTTTTGCCATCAAAGTGCATATGATCTTGGTTTTGCAAACACTAAAGGATAGGAGTGTGGGGGTTGCATTAGGGTGAAAAAAAAATTCAAATTCAACCTGTATAAGTTTGGACAGATTATTGATCTGATCATTTATTAGATCAATTTATTTCAATCCAATCCATTTTAATTCATTTAAAATTGGGTTGATATGTAACCTAAAATTGACTTATTGAGAGATCTGGTAATTTTTTTTAATGTTTTTAACTATTCAATATGTTATATATAGTCATAATAAAGAAAAAATAATTTTATTAGGGACTAAACTATTTTAAAAGAACAAATGAAATTAAAACTTAATAAAAATTGAATTGTGTTGGGTCTTGACCTGTTTTATAACCTATTACCTAGCTCGTTTTGACCCAAGCAAAAATATGGATTTGGTTGGGTTTTGATCCCCTTGTTACCTTGATTCATTATGACTCACCCAAATTTAATCCAACCCGTCCAATTATCATCCCTAAATTGCACGGAGGAATGAGTGTTATGAGTGATTTGAAAAAAGGTAAGACCACAAATGCTTACTATACGTAATCATTCATAAAAATATTTTTTTCACCTCTTTTTTATCCAACACATTAATTGATTATTACTGGCTTCTTCACTTTTATTCGAACATAAGTTCACATCTAAAAATATTTCTTAGCATTTAATGTTTATCAATTACTTTTATTATTGTCGTCTGTAATGGCTTACAAATTTTAATACATGACATTGGTTGTGTAAAGCTAGAAAAGTACTTTATAAAGTATAGTTTTACTTTTCAAAACCGTTCAAATTTTACGCATTTACTGAGCAAAACGATTTCTTCAAGCAAAACTAATACTACTACTAATATAAGAAAATATAAAAATAATAAGAAAGACATTGATTATGAATATAAGTTGTTTTTTTCTTCAAATACTACATTAAAATTAGAGTATGTCATTTTATAGAGAGGTAATTGTGACTCTACTTATGAGATTATATTGAATTTGTATCGAGGGTCTATTGAAAATAGTTTCTTTACTTTTACAAATTAGGGGAACTAAACTACTTACATTTTAACCTTTTCAAATTTCACTTGTGAGATTATGTTGAATATATTATTGTTATTTTTGTTGTTCTCCTTGGTCAATAAATCGTATCGTATGACCTGGCTGGCTAGCTCCTTGATCTCTACCCCTGGTGGGATTTCTCCCGACCTCTACCACGGCCTCTTGTCAGCTCTCTCCCTCGGGCTACAGCCACAACGCACTACAAAAAAAACAGTGTTTAGCGACGGACGAAATTCGTCGCTAAATAGCTTATTCCGTCGCTATTTTGGTTTAGCGACGGAAATTCGTCCGTCGGTATAATGTACGTAGCTAACCATTTAGCAACAAAAATACAAATCCGTCGTAAGTTTAGCGACGAATGCGCGACGGATCTCTTCCGTTGTTAAAACTAATGACCAAAAAAACCGTCGTTATATTTGTACTTTTTGTCGCAAATTCTATAAGCTATTTGTCGTGTTATCGTATTGATGACTGGAAATTTGTCGTTAATTTCGTCACTATCACTTTTTATACATTTCTACCTTTCTTGTAGCTACAAAAATATTGTCACAAATCCGTTGCTAATTCTATCGCCATTACTTCTTGTACATTTCTACCTTCTTATAGCGACAAAAACATTATCGCAAATCCATCGCTAATTTCATCACCATTAATTTTTATACATTTCTACCTTTTTATAGTGACGAAAATATTGACGGATTTCGCAAAATTCCGTCGCCATTAATTTTTAAATACCTTAGTGACAAAAATATTATCGCAAAACATATTCAAACATATATTATAAAGTTGCAAAATTAACTTAATTCATAGAAACTAATATTCTAGAAGACCCAAAACACAAAAAACTGAAGAGTGTATAACCAAGTTTAAAACAACCCCAACGATAATTTCCAAGCAAAAAAAAAAAACGAAAGTATTTACAACAAAAATAATATTTAGCCAACAAAACTAATTAAGAGAGATTGGAGAACCACAATCCTACTCAGAAACCGATGCATTGGCCTCATCAATATTAGTTGGAGTAGGAATTACAGGTGTCATATGAGTGTTTGGCTGCGATGAGGTCAAAGAAATCAATCCACGTACCCGTTCAACAAGTACAAAAGCATGTGATCAGTTAGTGGATGAATCAATCGCGTCATAAAGTCATCCAAATTTTCTGTTGTTGTTTGAGCATTCGTACATGGTATCAAGGATGAAACATCATATCCAAAAGCTGAGGCACAAAAATTCTTCCCGTAAAATGATTTTGCTTGCGATCCAAAACCATATATCCTTCTTTTCTTTTCCCCTCATGTGGCTTGCTAATATGCTTGCAATAGGTCAACATTAGATTGAGTTTGTGATTGATTCTATGATATTTCTAGATACTTTCCCTATTAAAGAGAATGAGAAACAGTTAAATTCATTAATAACAACCACAACAATAACAATAGTCACATCTAGTTTATGCCAAGATAACAACTTAAAGTATTTATTGTGCCATATTTATATGAAGACCTGACTATGTTAAGTTATTTCAGAAACATTAAAATTGGTGGCACCTTCACTGAGCAATTCAATTATTATGATGTCCAAACAATAAGTAGTTGTATACCTATCATTCTTTGGGTAAAAAATGGGGAAAGATAGAGAGAGAGATACCGTTAACTGAAAAAAATGATTTACACAATTTTCCCACCAACAAATATATAAAGTGAATGTAATTATAGAATATTGGACTTACATGTACAATCCGAGCTCGTTCACCAACAAAAGATTTTTCATCATGACCATGTGTATGGACTTGCAAATGTAACTCACTTGGTGTTGAATCTCGACCCTTTGCAATAGCCTATACAAGGAAAAATTAAAAAAACATATGAAAATGTGAAAATACTTGGGATTTAAAGACGGTTAATCGCGGGTCTCTTTCAACAACCTCAATATACTTATTCCTAGTCTCTTTAGCATCAAACAATCTAAAATACTGGGGATACTTCAAAACCACAGAAAACTCAAAACCATCAGGTAAACCAAAATCTTTCCTTGCAATCCTAACATGTTCTAACCTTAACCTCCCTGCATTCGAAAGCAACAAAAGCTTTAGTAAACGGGTTATAGCTTGAGGAATTGAGCCAAAAGTGCTAGTTTTGCTTGCTCAATTTGAAGCAATGATTTACGAGTAAGCCTGGAATATAATATTCTCTCAAGTGGGTGTTCAAATACCTTAAAAACATGAGGGAATTTGAGAATATACACTACATCAAAAGTGATCATTAGTGGAAATTAATTAACAGTAATAGTTTAATTGCCACTACATGTATATTTTTTAGCGGCAATTAGTACTTTTTGAATATGTCCCTAATGCCTTTAGCGATATTGGTTCTAATGGCACTTAACTAATGGCGGTAAATACTTTAGCACTCTTTATTAATGTCTATATTTATTGCCGCTAAAAGTTATTTTTGTTGTAGTGATACTTCCCTGCTTCATATTGTTTGAACCCAAAATGACAAGCAAGCATATCAAGGCGAGAAATGACGATCATTGAATTTGGTTGAGTAAGAAGTAATTCACATGTTGAGTCTAAAACATTTAGTGTGTGGTAAAACAATCCATCACCACAAGTGTACATGACAACCAAATAAGTAAAAAAGAAGTTCTATACAATTATAGCAACAAAGCCTTATCAATAACAGAGACACTTCACATGTTGCCTGAATGCTTCACTTTATCAAACTCCCTTTGGATAAAACATCAATTATCATCCCTCAAGGTACAAACATAATGCTCGCTGCCTCCGTTATATTTTGACATCCGCGTGTTGTGGAGTGTCGTTTGTTCAAAAAGCAAGACACTGCCTAGCACACACAAGATTATATGGGATGTCCACTTAATACATTATTATCTACTACTATTCCTATTCACAGTTGGTACTCATTGTCACCATGTATCATGGTTAAGAGCCAGCTGAACTCTCGGTGCATGTAGAGCTTCTCATCTATGTCTGCTATGAAAATATTCCACTACGTTATTATCAGTATCATAACACACCTCACTTGTCATTTGTGTCAAGGATCCATGCCTCCCTACTTGAACATGTAAAGTTATAGTTGTAGGATCTCATCTTTTACATTGATGATCAATACTTGATTTGATTTCATCTTATAGTAAGCAACCCCCTTCATAAACAAACCCCCACCAACAAGACGTGGATTTCCTAAATCAGTACAGTGTGCAGAAGAGCAGCTCCAAGAATTTAATTCTCAAGATTAAATATCAAAGCAGAAAATTGGTTAACCAATTGTAGGAAATACAGAAATAATATGATGATATTCCTCAATGTTACAAAGAGAAGGCTCAAATGCAAGAACAATTGTCAGTCCTTTCTCATTGAAGTATTAAGGAGGAAGCATTTTCTAGTCTCGAATTGAAGGATTGAAAACATAATACAAAGGCACTTCAATGTTCTGAAGGGTTAAGATTATGCATATAAAGTAAATTAAGGGTGTGCGAAAATATACTTACAAGTCTTTTGCGATGCTCTCCAATAGTAATAGAGCCTCCCGTGTGAGTCCCCTTTGCAATTGCATTCTGACCGCCACAACGATTTCTTGAATTTATTTTTGAATTTTCAATAACCTTGGGATCTTTCCAAAATCTCATCCAACTTTCCCATGTTTCTTCGAGAACATATTTTGGTCAGACTGCTTCTTTTTTTATGCAAGAAATAAAATCAATGTACCTTCTCCCTGCCTTCTTATGCCATAGTATCTTCACTTCACTATCAATAGAAGGATCCCAATAGAATTCCTTCTAAAATAATTTTATAAGTAAACAACATTAGTATCCAACCTTCAAAAGTGATGTAATTTTTTTATTAAAATGATGAAATATATACCTCGAATTCTCCGACATAAAAATCTTTTATTTCTTGTGAGATACTTGTCCAATTAATTCCATTAGGATCAAGTTCACTCTTGAAAGACACACATATCCTGGTAGAGCAAATATTTGAAGGTTCCAAACTAATTATTTTTTTTGAAATATATTATATGAAGTCTATCATGAAGAAATTACAGTAAATAAATTATAATAGTGCAAGTACAAATTTACCCGGAATGAGGAAGAAAAACAAATGTCCATTGTCTAGAATTATTATTACCCTCACCTTCACCTATTGTGTTGTTCTTGCTAGATGTAGGCGTCTCCCCTATCACGTTTCTTTGAGTAGATGCACATTCGCATATTCTATTGCTCTAATTAGATATTACACAAGGTGTTTCAAAATGAACAAATGGAGTACTACCATGAGCTGATGTTTGAACAGGAGGCGAACTAGTAGGAGCTAATGTTTGAAATTGGTTAATATGATCTGGTCCAACAGAAGAATTGATACCACCTTGTTGAGAATTAGTTATGGAAATGGGAACAGTAGGCATATGAACTCGACTTGTGCTACCTCAACCTCTAATTGAGGTCTTGCTTCCATGAGTTGTGTTACCTCGACCTCTGCCTCGTGTCATGTCTACAAGAAAAATAACTTCAAGATTGCATAAGTCCATACATTCCCAAACAAGAGAAGAAAAAGAAAAAAAATTATCAGGTAACGTTCCAAGTAGAATATAGATAACTTGGAAAAATTCATCATATCATTGCATTACAGCTTGCAATCACAATATTTCTTTTAACCCAAGTGGAATTGCTAAGAAGCAAGCAACTAATAGTCACCCTCTACTTCTCTCTGACTTTCTTTTCTCTTAATGCTTTTAGTTCATGCAACACTTATTCAGTGTCGATAAATCAGTTGTCCAACAAATTTCAAACTAAACCAAAATGCAACCCAACAATATGTGATAGTCAAGTACTTAAGTCTAAGATTTTTTTTATGGGAAGTCATATTTTCTAGGGGAAGAAAATCCATAATTAAAAGCACACTAGAAACGAACAAATAATTGTGGCGACAAGCATTGGATTTCGTCAGAACTCAAGAAATCAGACCATCATTCAGTGACAATGAAGCCAATTGATCAGCAACATCACTTCTCCATATCCTACTATACATCTAAAACAAGAATGCTTTCATATCTACTATAATATTGAAAATCTCAAGCCTAGAATCAACATTAAATGCCCCAGATGGAGTTATCCAGCCCTGGTAGATTTAAACTTAGCACTGATGGGTGCAGTAAAGTTAACCCATGTAATGCAAATGGAAGGGATATTCTTAGAATGGCAACATGATTATGGCTTTTATCAATTACCATGGCCAATGCTCCAACAATATCGCTGAAGCTAAGGCTATTCTTCATGGACTTCAATGGTGCGCTAACAATGGATACTATGATACAATTGTAGAATTAGAATCTTTAGTTATCATTAGAATGATCAATACTGACTCTAATGTTACTTGGCAAGTAGATCATATCATAAGAGAAATCAATTACCTGAAGATTCAAGAAAACTACACCTTTGCGAGGTGAACAACATTGTTGATGGTCTTGCCAACTTGGGAGAAAGCACAAGGCAGAATACAATCTTCACACAAGATGTGAATCTACCTTTGAGAATTAAAAATTGGTTGAAGAATGATATTCTCAAATACCTAACTGTCACGATCTGAGCCTACACCCTGGACGTGGCCGACACTTGAGAACCATTGCTGGTCCCCAAGAGAACCCTCATCTTGGCTGACTACAAGCGGAAGACTAACTTGAGCATACATAAGCATCAAATTGAAATAAACGTTGAAAAATAGTTTACTGAATCTCAAAACTTTGCTGAATATACTTAGTATGAAACAGAAGTTTTAAATAAAATATCTGAAACTGAAAGACTCTCCAAAACTGTCTGTCTATAAAGCCTCTACTATATATATACGAGTGTCGGGACAAGACCCATGACTCCTCAAAAGAACTACTACTAAAAACTCATAAAACTGGAGTACTCCGAAAGCAAGGTGGTCTCACTCATAAGTAGACGAGTGGATGATGTGATCTTAACGGACTCTTGTTGAGGATCCTAATAACTTGTATCTGCATCATTAAAAGATGCATGTCGAATGACATCAGTACATTGAATGTAAGAGTATGTAATATAGTTGAATACAAATAACTGAAATAAAGGATTGCAATAGATAACAATGAACTCAAGTTGAATGTAAAGAAATAAATGAGTAAAATCATTTAAATCTTTATTAAATACTTTCTCATCTCTGAACTCAACATTTTAAGTGATATATAAAAACACATTTTAACTCTATTTGAGAGATTCTCTCACCGACAACCATCACTATAAGCTACGTGATGATATAACATCTCACCCACGTTGCCAGAACTGTCTTATACCTTACCGGGGTATAGAACACCTCAACTAAGTGGATCCACTAAGCTATGCTTAAAAACATTAAGGAATCATCTAAAAAGTATGACCCTTTACCCATGTTGGCATACTTGGTTTATGGGGGCTGTGAGTTGTTTGAACTCTCCCCATATCGGCGCTCAATACTACTCCCAATAATATATACTCATGCACATATATATGTTAAAAAAACATAACTCTTCTTCTGGTTTGAGATAATTGCTCAAACTACCCTCTTAAAAAAGGTAACTACTCTATAAATAACTTTTGTACTCATAACTCATTTAGAAATCTCAGTTTCTCTTTTATCAATGTAAAAAATGTTGCTTCAAGGAATACATAGTCCCCTTATACTCATACTTGATAACTCTTTCTCAAAAACATTTCAAAATCATATTATAATATGATCATTGATGACTCGGGAAGTCATGCTGCATAAACATTGATGGTATATCTAGATACCATACTGCTTAAACATTGATGGCATGCTCGGTTGTCATACTAATCATGTTTTTAGAAACTCTTTCTCAAAACTCATTTTTACTTCCTCAAAACTCAATTTAAAACTCAAGTGTTGGCTTTAAAAACCTTCTCAAAATTTATAACTCAATTCATAGGGTTCATGCGGAATTATGGACATGAACGATTCAAATTAGGAATCTTAATAGCAATATGGAAACTCAATACTCAGAACTCAAGAACGCAAGAACTCAAGGACACTACTTATCTCAAGAATACTCAAGTCATAGGATTCATGTTGAAATATAGACATGAATGAATTAACTCAAGAATCTTAATGCATAACATATAGAAATTCAATAACTAGGAATAGAACTTCAAAAAGAATCAAGAACTCAAGAACTCAAAATCAACTTATCTCAAGAATTCTCAAATCTAGGGATACAATCTTAGATTTCTTTTTTACTGATTTGAAAGTAGATGTAGGGCGTGAGGACGAACTAGTACAATACTATGATAGCCTTACATACCTGAAAGAACAAGGTTCTTGAAGAATATTGAAGAATCTTAAAGAAGAACTTGAAACCCTAGCTTGAAGGTAAACAATCAAGAAAATCTTTTTTGAAATTCTTGAATTAATTTCTTGAAATATCTATGGACAAGAATTATGATTTTCGTTAGTGATTCATAACTGTATGGAGGAATTTGAGTTGAAAAGGATGAAATTCTTGGAGAAAGACTTATCTTGAAGAAGAATTTTGAAAAGGATTGAAAGAATCTTAAAAAGATTGAAAGAATATTGAATGTAGTCTTCTACTTTGATTTTTCCTTAGGGTTTTTCCTTAGGGTTTGAGAGAGAAGAGATTGATAAATTAAGAGATGAAAATATGATTGTTTTGGGTCCTTAATTAGTCAAGAGATTCATTTAGGGTTTTCTTAGAGGTAAAAAGACAAAAACGCCACTTTTTAATGTTTTCTCGGTGGTTAATTCACCACTACACTTTATCAGGTTACTAAAGTGGTCATGACTATTTACTCGAAACTAGGATTGACGCGAAATTGGTGGCGTTGGAAAGAAGATTCAAATAACTTTAATGGAGTCTTCTGTTTCTTTCTTTTAATTTTCAGCATTATTTCCAACCTTCTGTTGCTTCTGTACCTATTTTGCACATATCAGCTTTGCATTTTTATTTGGGAAAAGGGACGAATTTACCCCCGAACTTTAATAAATCCCTCCGTTATACTTTGCGTCCACATTAGCCCCTGCCGTCCAATTATCGGTACACGCATGCCCCTCTCACTAACGGCCTCTCATTTTGGACACGTGTCTTAATCCTAATCAATTACCTGTTTGACCATTCTTTTTAACCCATATACTAAAAATCCGCCCCATAAACCTTTTTTGCTGTCAACCTCTCCATTATTTTGAATCAAATTAGAATGCTCCTCCTGAACAACAAAATGCAACTACAGAGACCCTAATACGGATTCCATAGAAGGAAACCCCCAAATAGGGAATGTTGCTCATGAAGTTAGATAGAAAATTATAAAAACAAAAGTAGGTAGGTAGCTAGCTCACCATCTGATCTCTGTTTCTGAGTACGTGGACGGGGCTGGAACTGGAACTGGATAGGAATATAGAGATTTGGGGCAACTCTTTCTCTTAAACTGCACCTTTTACCAGAAAGTTCATTAACAGACCCAACTTTCCTCTTATCATCTTGCATGTAACTATCATCAATACTGATTCTTTTGCACAAAATTTTTGTAAACCCAGGTGGAATTTCTATTGATTTTGACATTGATATTGTTGATTAGCTTCCTTCTACTGCTTAAAAGGGGATCTTTAAATACATGAAAAATTAGCTCAATTTTGAAGAGGAAGAAGTTCAAGAGAGATTAAAAATGGTGGAAAAATAGAGCTAATGATAAAAAAAAAGCTAATGGTGGAATTTTCTTATAGTAAAATTAGCTGAATTGGGTTTATGGGGAGGATTTTTAGTATATGGGTTAAAAAGAATGGTCAAATGGGTAATTGATTAGGATTAAGACACGTGTCCAAAATGAGGGGGCCGTTAGTGAGAGGGGCATGTGTGTACCGATAATTGGACGACAGGGGCTTATGTGGACGCAAAGTATAACGGAGGGCATAGGCGTACCATTTATTAAAGTTCGGGGGTAAATTCGTCCCTTTTTCCTTTTTATTTATATGGAATTGATTTTCCTCCATAACTAGCTGCTTCTACCAACAATTTACCCATACACACCATGCACCAACTTAACCAATATTGGATCCTAATAGAAAAAAGAAACAAAATAGGACCAAAATAATACACTTTCAAACATCTGAATACAATGAACAAATTGTTAAGGGGTGGTACGCGAGTCATTGATTCCACCTCTCTCTCTCTCGAGTTTATATTGTGTTTGTTCTTCAATGTGAACACTAAAATTCCATTCCAACATGAGTCTTGTGATTTCATCCTTTTGAACTAAGGAGAAGAACTAATTTGGGTGGGGATGTTTCTGCGACTGTGTAATCTGTATCCTTCGATGATGCTTGAGCATGATGTTTCCAATCTTCTATTGTTGTATGTTACCTGAGAAATAACTCCTTCTCTTTTCTAATTGGTGACTCCGTGATTTTGTCCTCATGTGTTGATAGAGGATTGATTTTGTGAGCCTCTTTCAAATTAAGAATCCTCCTCGCTTGACTTGGCAGATTTGAAAAACTATGAATCTCAAACCTACGTGGAGTCTGGATGATGTTTTGGAAACTTATAACTTGTGTGCTTGGTGTGTGTGTGTGTGATTTATGATGCCTTTTTGAATAATTTTTCATGCTCGGCTATTAGAATTGGCATAGGGAGTAATGATCAGTCTGTTAGCTTACGAAATAATGGATGAGCATCATCACACAATGTTATCTTGGATTTCTTCTATGTACGAATATGGGTTCTTCATGTCAGTGAAGGCCTATTTTGGACTAGTCATTTGTTGGTTTTGGTCGACCTTGATAACTTCAATGGCTTGAATTTGACTAGTACTCATGGTGAATTGGAAGTGTTTGAATAAAGTCTGAATGTTCTGTCCCTTCCTGTTTGGTTGTTAAAATTTCTTCCCTTGAAAATTTGTTTTTTCCAGATATTGTGGTATACTTTGGTACACTGCTAGTGTTGCTATATTTGAGTGTCATGTTTATTTTATTATATATTCCCCTTGCATGTGTTTTGTGAATGTGTCTCTCTTCAATACAAAGTTGGATTACCAATTTTTGAGTCATTTGTATTTCCCAACCAGCCTGCACCCACAAAAAGAAAAACAATTCTAATATGAGCTTATTGTGTACAAAACTAAGTATACTTCCTTGCCTTTTTTCTTTATACAGAACTTATCTAGTGAATATTATTACGCTGAATGCACTAGGATAAAAACTCCTACTTATAACAAGTGATATCTTCACTTGCGAATGTTTGATTGGTTGTAAAGGACAGTAAGAGTAAATAAATTAACTTGTCTAATTTGTGCGCATTGATATTCTGCATTGATGTCTCTTTTTCTTCTAGGTATATTTTGCAATATTCCCACTAGGCGATAGGTGCACCTAACCCACCTACCCACTCATCAATCACGGTGTTCAGCTGACTTGCACTGATAGACCCCTATTGTATTGGAATTAGGCGCCCATCTTTCCTGTTTAATCTGTGGGAATGATCATCTTCAAAATTCAATTGAGAGCCATTTCAGGTTGCTGGATACAACTTGCATTTTACAGCAGGCAAAAAAATAATTTGTTATGCACAGTTGATTGAGCAAATGAAATGTTTGCTTATTTCACTTACACAGATGTGGAGTAGATTGAGACAAATGATCTAATTACTTAAATCTGAACTATCTTTCTTCCACATTTGCTCTCAATAAACCTTTATTTATGGTCTTTTGTAGTTGGAGAAGATAACCAAGAGGATGATGAAAGCAGTAGTGATGAAGACCTTACTTGATATATTTAATTGAAAGTTGTAGAAACCTATTGCTTTAGCTCGATTCTTTTGTTTCTTGACATTTTGAAACTTTTGTTAAGCTACAGTCTATTGTTTTAATTTCTATTAGTATGGAACTTGTGCAAACTATTGAAAACATGTGTTTTGGTTTGTATCTTTTACCTTTATGGATATTGTGACTAGGATATTTCAAATTGTATATATGATTTGGCTATATAATTAGTCATTTTCTTTCGTGATTTGATTTAGAGAACTTTTTTTATAAATTGTTGATTTTTAAATATATATAATGCTGAAGAAACATGACCTATTGCAACAAGTTGAGAAAAACTGTAGATTCATATAGATTGGTTGCAATAGAAAATAAAACTGTTGCAATATCAATAAAAATCATTGCCATAATATTTAAAAAATTGTTGCGATAAGAACATCCTATTGCAACAGACTCTATTGCAACAATTGCTAACAGTTACCACAACCCCTAATGCAACAGTTGTTAACCGTTACAATTGATGTACTATTATAGTGCCTATAGATGGAAGGAAAACTGTTGCAATAGAGGTCCCTATAGCAACGCTTTCGAGAACCGTTACATTAACTGTTAAAATAGAGCTATAGTAACACGAGCAGATGAGACGGTTGACAAACCGTTGCTGTAGCTCTATGGCAACGGTTTTAGGTCCTATTGCAACGCATATGAAACTGTTGCTATAGTCCAAAATTCTAGTAGTGCACACAAATCTTTATATTCTAAGAGATATGGTCGTTTAAAGTTGACTCAAGTAAACGCTTACATCAAAACTTAATCGGTAAGGAAACTTTCAACTCAACTTTGTGCTAGGATTTTTTAGTGACCTTAATTGATATCCAAAATCATTAGATTCAATCTAACCCATCAAAGATTGTCTAAAATTTAAATTTCTAGCATCACGCAAGGCAGCTAAAAATGTCTCAGGTAACCCTTTAAGGGTCAAAGGCTTAAAAGCAATTTGAACCATGCCAATATGCAGAAAATTATACTAAAGTTTATACAACTCAATATCTCATTTGTTTAACAAATGAATAGTCTGTTCAGATGAATTCAAAGCCACAGTAGTTTTAATCAACTGTTTATATGAAATTTTATCAAACCAGCCATAATCATAAATGGTTTTGATATCACTTTTTGGAATAGTCCATTTGTTTAACAAATCAAGGTTTTGAGGTATATCTACCTCTTCCAATCTAGTACTTTTAGTACTCATTTCTCCAAGATCCATGAAGATATTTCGCTTTCTATAAAGCATAGTGTCAGTCTCCCTTACTTTATAGGGTAGGAGAAGGTATCTCAGAACATATCTATGTCGTATACTTCACATCAACCTTATAATTACCATGAAAGTTCCTAGGCTCTGATACCAACTTGCAGGATCTCAGAAGACAGGCAGTAGTCCGCGCAGTCATCTTCAATCTAGCTTGTTAACATCCGAATTCAAGGAATAAATCCGAATCGAAATATATACAAATTTTTATATAGTTTTATGGTTGTATGGGAGGATCTAGTCCTTTTTACCCGAGCAAAGGGTCTGTCAAGATTTAAATACGTATTGTTATTGAGCCCATGTGTCTAGCATTTCTAACCGGGTATAGAGCACCCCTTTTCAACTCATTAACGGGCTTTGAAACCACGACTGGCTAGATGGAGTCACTAAGACAAAACCAACAACGTATTGCATCAAATCTGATTGTACCACCATCTCGGAACCAAGTCAAGAAACCATATATAAATTTGTTTATATTTAGATAAAGTATAGATCTTTCAAGGTAGCTATAAAAGTGAAGTTAGATATCCGACATAGATATGAATCTTTTTGCCGGACATAGTCACGGCTTTAGATCAGAGAAAGATAAAAGATAGAAGAAGGAAGAATTAAAGTACCTTGTAACTATGGCCAACACTAGGGCCTATTAGCGAACTATCCACAATTTATTTATCTCTACTTAGTAGGTACAAGACCTTCTTGGATACAACTAACATCAGCTCCACTATCAATCATAGCAACATTAGTTATGAAAAAATGATTATCAATCAATATGATGCATTTAACATACCATTTATGAGCAGTAACAATTTGCAGCAGCTACAACAAAATCATTACAAAAGTGTTCACAAAAAGGTTTGCAAATTTTTTGTTCCATATAACCTCATATTTTTTTATATACTTCCAGTAATTTGGTAATCATTACCTTTCTATCATCTAATTATCATTATTATTAGTTAGGAAAATTTCATGGAATTGTCTAAAGGCCTTATGTTCTCTGTTTCTCTCTGTGATCATGTGTCGTCATTTGTACAAGTGTGGTTCTCGTTGTTGCTCTTCTGTTCTAATAATTAGGAATTAGATGTATTCAATACCACTATTTTATTTTTATATATGGGCTAAATGATAAATGATATTAAATCAATTATGAGCTTGACCCTTCAATCACCAACTAAATCAATTATCTAAAATTATTTATTAATTAACAATAGAAGTTAACTGAATAGTTCAAAATTTCCATTTAAATTTTTACGGGAAGAGTGAAAATAGTTCCAGTGTTCATATACACTAGTAAGAGTAGCACCCGGGCGCAACATAAACAGTATTATTGTAAATTTCTAAAAGTCCTTACAACATGTTATGTCTATTGGTGTGATATTGAATGTGTCGCTAAGAAAATGTATAAAATGTTGTGTCTCTATTTTTGAAAAGATTGTTAGATTCATAAGGGGATCAACAATTGTCTGAAGAAGCTAAATGACACTGTACATTTTGAGCACAGATGTGGGTGTGTGGCATCTCTTTAGTTGTCCCACAATTGGTGCTCATGTTAGTAGTATATGAAGTAATTGTTAGGGTTTTGCCCTGATTTTCTTACCATAATTTAAGATTTATTTTTCCTTAAAGAAAAAACAAAACATTACCATAAATGTTTTTACTTTTCTTGAAAGGAAAACATAATATTATTTTATATTTGGTTTATTCTCTCCTTTTAGGACTCCTTTTCTAGTAGGAAAGGTTTTAGGACTCTATAAATATAAGTTTGTTTCTTCTA
>JAJOOH010022995.1:0-32490 GCA_029582605.1 Solanum gracilifrons
GATAGCTTTTTGGGTAGCGTTGGTGTCCTCTTCAAGGACCCACCCATTGGGTGGTCCTTGGGGAGTCATACCCGAATGATTAACCCCTAGTCATGTCATTCTAAGTATGAGAGTCATTTTTATGAGTTTTAACCCTTATACAACATTCCAAAACTCCACTACAACACACTACGACACACTAGTCCAACTCACTAGTTTCTGGGCATTATAATCGTGTCTTGACGTTTTACCTCTAAATTCCTCAGCCTTCACCCGGGAAACCATCTAACATCATCTAACCTCAAATAAAACACAAACGCACACACGTTAGGATCTAGTTTCACTAGTTCATTTTTAGGGTCGTTACATTTTCCCCTACTTAGGAACATTCGCCCTCGAATAAGAGGGAAACGACTCAAGACTAGCAGCCCACAATCATGCATGCAAAATCAATATAAATGCATAAACATAACACGAAGCATCAACTCCACATCGAAGAACTCAAAACACAACAAGGAGGTAGAAACTACATCTACAACCTCATTATGCATCAAAACTTCACATTCGTCATTTTATTGGAGGAACTTCCTTCTCCAAATATCATCATACAATTTTCTCATAAAGGCACACTATGCAAGTTCTTCATAAAAGCACATTTAGGCATGCTCAATAAGTCAACTAATGAAATATTTAGGCAACTCATCATAGATGCATATTAACATGAGGAACATAATTCATGAAAACTCATTTTCTCAAATAACAAGAGTTCAACTAGAACATGCACAAAATATGGAGACCATAGAAACTCAAATTCACACATGACTCCAAAACATGAAACAAACTACAAGGAATTCTTGGTCACAAGCTTGAATGCGAATAGAAGGAAGAGAGGTAAGGATATCAACACTCTCAACAACCTTAGAACTCAATATACCATCCCCCACTTAAGAGAAAACCCAACTAAGGCTATCATGAAAAACAACATAAAGACCTCAATAAAACATTCACACTATAAGGAACCATCACCATATCAGAGCTTTTAAACTAGGAAGGTCCTCATTAGGCAAATCTTGCTCACAACAACTTTACCAACACCACTCAAGGTCTCATATGAGTCTATCACACCGGGTCTAAACTCCTCAAACTCATTACACTCATAATGTAAGAATCAGGTAAGCCTAACTTACGAACATCAAGGACACTCAATCACCTCGCTATCTAAGTACATTATCTCCCCCTTAGGGGTAAGACTATACAAACTCTCTACAACATCACTTCTTTCAATTCTAAGGTCGGAGCAAAACATCACTAAACCATCACACTCATCACATAATGATGATTCCAACACAAGGTGAATTACACATATACCCTTTTTTAAGGAGTCCACTCAATTAAGACATCAAAACTTTTCCAAAACACCTCATTCTATCAACTCTTTCAACATACCTCAAAACTCATCATGACCTTCTACCAACACACCCATAAAGAAGCCCATTTATACTAAGACATCATCACACAAATCACCTGGAATCTAGCAAGTCACATAGCCACAATTGACATCAATACTCACAATTTTCTCCCTCAATCCTTGAAGCATTAGCCATTCTAGTAGTCACATCTTCAAGACCACCGGACGAGGAAAAAGAGAAAGAACTTATGGAGTCAAACTCTATGGCACGACTTGAAGAATAATGAAAGAAGTGTATCTTCCTAACATCCTATAGTCTTTTGCTCATAGATGTGTCGCGACTCACACCGATGAAGAAGACTCTACTAGATGTGAGACATCAACCTAAAAACTATTCCCAAAACCTTGTGCTCCGATACCATGTTTGTCACAACCCGAGAGCACCCCCTAGTCGTAACACGGCATACTCGACCCCGAAGGGGTCTTATACAAGACTCATAGCATTCATTCATCGCATAGGTAATAAAAATAGTACGCAATTAAAACTTTTTATTCAAAAACCATACAATCTATCAAAATACTCATTTAACAATCTTTCAAAAGACACATCGGAAGTCTCTGTCTCACATGGCCATCTTAGACAAAACTTGAAACAAGATTGGGTCACGGCCCTTTACAATCGATGTCTTAACAATAGTCTTAAAACATAACGAATCTAGAAACATAAAGTCCATGTCCTCGATCTATGAGGACATACCAGAAGATGTCTTAAGAGAACTCTAATCCCAAGCTTCACTAGAGAATCCAATCACTTGCTGGAAACTACACTTGTAGTAAAAACATTGAACAATGGGCTAGCACACAAAATGTAATAAGTGTGATGACCATGCAAAAACATGCTTTAAAGGGGAAATTTTGGCTGGAAACCATGTATTATGCCACTTTTTAGAAAGATCATGAACAATAGCATAAGAGACATCAAGTACAAATATAATCATCATACAGGTCATAACATCAAATATAAACTTGTAATTCTTTCCCTTCACATTTAGCCTTCACCTAAAGTAACCCTCATGCTATTACTTATGCAATGTATGGATAGTGTCCCATACCACCATCTACACCAAGGTACCACACTAAGGTCACCAAAAAGTGAACTTACGCTTCAACCTTTCCATTTTCAATAATACTCATAAACAAGAGACCTAAACCTTTAACAAGTTATTTCATCACATAAGGACCATCACCTAAGACAACCCCTAATTCATACTTGTGCAATGTGCAAGTAGCATCCCATACTACTATTCACACTAAGTACTCCTTTGAAGTCACCATAGGCAAGCTACATTCAAATATAATAAGTCGTAACAACGAAGTAACTCATAATACAATCCAAGTATAGCATGCATCATTAAATTAGGCATTCAAATCAGTATTATTTACTAACTTTATTTAGAGGACTGTCATACAATAGTCATTAAGACTTAAAGAACTCACTATATCCCTCTTGAAGCCTACTCGTGCCATGCATGGATAGCATCCCATACTACTACCCACACTTCATAGAACTCCTCAAGAAACTATAGTGCACATCTCACATGATAGGAATAAATGTTTAACCGACATAGACTAAGAGAGCTAGATCATGGAATTCGATGTAATGTCCCACATCGTAAGGGTTGATCTACTTGCCTAAGGTAAATCGGTATTTAGCTTAAATGGATCCACTAGCATTCCTATGTGGGCACATATTTAAGGGACATAGATATTGCTACTAGATACCCCACCTCAACTCACGTGAGGGCATCCATATCTAGAGATTACTACTAGAAACCCCGCCTCACCTCACGTGAGAGCTTCCATCTCATTCAATATCCTGTCGGTGCTAAAACTGTATTCCCATAGAGTATTTAACCATTCATCACATTAAAGGATAAGAGATTGTTACTAGACACCCCACCTCAACTCACGTGAGGGTATCCATCTCAACCCAACATTCATTCATTGGATATCTCATAGATTAGCCTTTTATCTAAGAATCAGAGTATCGTTCATTGGTGTAAGATCAAGAATATCCTTTCAATCAACATCTAATTAGCATTCATTAGAGTACAATTGAGAATAGCTTTTAAATAAGTAATTCCTCATTAATATTATCATTGAACTTCATTCGTTAATTCATTCATTTAATTGTGTGTGTATATGTGAGTATAGCCTTTCACATAATCACCATCATTCACAAGTGTTAATAGAGAGATAATATTTAATCATAACAATATTAGCTTCTAAACATGATCATCTTTCAATCCTTTTGATCACACACATGCCTTACATCACATTCATATATACAACATCTTGATAATACTTCAATTACCCATACTATGCCTTCAAGTCCATGATCACAATGTTCATAGTAAGTAAACATCTCCACCTTTCAAGTGGATCAATATACAAAGCAAGTACCTCCACCTTTCAAGTGGATCAACAATTCAAGCACAATCCAACATTAACATGAGGTTAGATCAAACTTTCCCTTTGAAGGATATGATCATAAATCCTCGATTCACCAACAATTTACCACAATTAGGCATATATAATGATACGAACCAATAATCTAAATCAATCTACCCATAATTTCATCATCAGTCATTCATAGTCAACAAACCACTTTATAAGGCTAAATTTAGGAATTGAGAGAAATCATGGGTTCATAGAGTAAAATCATAAATTAAACATCAATATAATCATAAATTGACATTAATATACCTTTAACACCGTTTGATGAAAGAACACATGAGATTGAGTGAAAACCTAGATTTTCATGATTTGAAATCTTCTTTGAATTGGCTCCTTGAATAGAAACTTATACAAGAATCAAGACCACCATACCTTGTTATTGCTTCCCACGAAATACCCTTGAAAACCATTTGAAAACCTTGGAGAAATTGACCTTGGAAGCTTGGAGTCTTCAACTTCTATTGAGGTTCTAGTGAAACTCTTTTGGAGGGGAAGGGTAGTTTGAATTTGGTGTTTTGTAACAATAAATTCTAAACTAGGTTTAATCACTTTTAATACTCTTAAAATACCTAAATAAATATAAAATAACAGTCCCCTAACTTATTAGGACTTGGGGTGAATTTACCAATTCACCCCTACACTTGGCGAGTCAAACTAGATTCCACAGGTGCAAACCACGGCTCCCCATCCACGGACCGTGGATGGGTTGACGCCTCGTGCTTTCTATCCGTGATTGGTGGCTGTGGCTCAAAAATTAAAGCCAAGTCTCCCTAGACTAATTCCTAACCCACACGCATGACCTACGAGACATGGACTGGTCTAAGGAGCGTGATCTGCCTCCGTGAACCAAGCTGTTTTGACAACTTTTTGGGCAGTGTTGCGATCCTCCTCAAGGTCCCCTTGGGGAGTCTTACCAAAACATTTAACCCCTTATCATGTCATTCTAAGTACGGGAGTCATTTCTATGAGTTTTAACCCTTATACAACACTCCAAAACTCCACTACAAGACCCTACGAAAAACTAGTCCAACTCACTAGTTTTCAGATGTTATAGTCGTGTCTTGACGTTTTACCCCAAAATTCCGTAACCTTTACTCGGTAAACCATCAAACATTATCTAACCTCACATCAAACTCAAACGCACGCACATTAGGCTCTAGTTTAAGTTGTTCCGTTTTAGGGTCGTTACAAGTGGGAAGTGTTCAAACTAGTGTTTCTTGATAGGTTGTTTCCCCGAGAGTTGAGGGGGGATAAGGTGGAAGAGTTCATCAAACTTAACCAACATAGTATGAGTGTTAAGGAAAATCCCTTGAAATTCACACAACTATCTATGCATGCTCCATCTATGGTGTCAGATTCAATGGATATGATGAGTAGGTTTTTGATGGGCGTCTCGACATAGTAGTAAAAGAATTCGATTTGGCTATTCTACTTTATGATATGGATATTCCACATCGTATGGTGTATGCCCAACAAATGGAGGAGTCAAAACTCAAAGAAGAGAAATCTAGGGAGAGAAAGAGGTCTATGATGGATAATAATAATTCCTTCTATGATTGATCCGATGGACAAAGTCGCTGTAAGAGTCGACCAAGTTTTTCCAGACTAGGTTCTTTTAGAATTTCTAATAATAAGGATGAAAGGTTATCCAACCCTAAGCCACCCAAAATTGGTAGTGAGTCTCGATGGTCTACTTATGCTAGATGTGGAAAGAGACATGAGGGTAGGTGTCTAGTCGGTAGAGAGGGTTGGTTTAGTTATGGTGAGAATTGCTACAAGATGAAGGATTGTGCAAAGTCAAAAGCTATGAGAAGAGAAGGTAAGCAAGTTGCTTCTAGTGGTTCAGATGAGAATTCCCAAAAGAAGAATAGGTTCTATGCTCTTCAAGCTAGGGATGAACAAGAGTGACCTCCGGATGTAACTACCGGTATGTGTTTTATGCTTTATTAGAATCCAGATCGTTTGTCTTTTGTGTGATTTGAAATTGTCTTTAGTATAAATGTTGCTTAGAAAGTCTGTTTAGGCTTGTTCCCAAAGGGGAGATAGTGTGCTTATGTGTAGCCATGATGTCTCGATATGCATGTTCATGAAAAAGATTAAAACTTGATTAAAATGACTTATTGTGGTTTGTTTTCCCTCATGTTGTAGTGCATTGAGTATGAATTGCCTATAAAACGTATGAGATGAATATATGAG
This sequence comes from Solanum gracilifrons, assembly GCA_029582605.1. Lineage (NCBI taxonomy): Eukaryota > Viridiplantae > Streptophyta > Magnoliopsida > Solanales > Solanaceae > Solanum > Solanum gracilifrons. Next base: position 6,101 of record JAJOOH010022995.1, read on the forward strand.
CATGCCTTAAATGGAATTGAGAGATTCCTCCTTGAATAAATGCTTTTCGAGAGTAAATTGCATATAGGCACCATGATTTTATGTTGAGAATGATTTAGCTTGGAGATGGTAGCTCCTCCTTGGACATGATTAGATATGAGATTTCATGAATAATGGGTTGTTAGATATATTTCCTACTTCCTTGTGTTGCATTAAGAATGTTTAGCTTGGAGTTGAAGTTGTCATCCTTGGTTGTGTGCATTTAGATGTGTTGCATGCATGATGGGTTTCTAGTTTTAAGTGGTGACCTTAAGAAATGCTTAGAGTGTCATTCGAGGACGAATGTTCTCAAGGGGGAAATATTGGTATACCCCGTAGTTTAGTAGGTCAAATAGAGCTTTACGTGAGGGTTAGAGCCGTAGATATGACTACCCGAACTTATAATGAAGGGTCTAGGGTTAAAATGTCATGGTATGACCCACATAGGATCAACCAAGGGTCCTTGAGGAGGACCCTAAAATCCCCCAAGAAACTGCCCAAAATAGCCCACCTACGGATGGGACTCATGCTCAGTGGATGGACCCACGTCCCATGGGAAGGGGTCATGGGTCAAGACACCCATTGTGGACATGCAGTGCACCACCCACGGAGGACCAGCGCTCCCTAGTGACCCACCCAAGGTCCGTGGGCGTGGTCTCATGGGTGAAGCAGCCTTGGTCCTTAAGTGGGTTAAGTTGGGGGTTAAGGTAATATTCTAGAATTAGTTAGGGGTTAAGTGGTATCATTTAATAGTATATTAAACCACTTATATAAACCTAATAGACCCCTAAATACATTGATTCTAGTCATTATTTCAATTAACCAAAAAAGTACCCAATTTCCTCCAAGAAATTTTCTCTGTAGAAAGTGAAGAAGAAGAAGAGTCAAGCTAGGTCAATTCCTCCAATATTCACATCTTTGTGAGGGATTTATATACAATGTATATTAGCTTATTCATCCATGGAATCCCCTAAAATTCCCCCAATTGAGAAAATAAAATCCCCCATTCAAGTTAGGGTTCCTTCCAATATTGTGGGTTTAGTTGAGTGTGAATTGAATTGATTGGATATTGATTGTTTATGATGTATTAGTAGTGAATCATGATATTATGATGAAATTACATGTTTCCTTTGTTAACCCTAGTCTTATTGATGAAATTGAAGAATGTGGGTTTATGCCTTGTGATGTGAAATTGAGGATTGATAGATGATCTTCTAGAATTGATGATATGTATAGTAATTATTCATGAATTGAAGCGTGTGAACATGAATTAAACTAGAATAAGGCATATATGACGGATCATGACTAATAATGATTGAAATTGATCCATTGTGATGATATATTACTGGAATTGCTTAAGAATGAAGAATGTGACAAGAATGTCTTGTGATCTAGATATGCATGATGATTGTAAGAAGTAAAGCTTTGAGAGTTAATCTAATATGATGAGTTATGTATGTTAGGGATTTGAAGAGTGAAGCTGATATTATCATGGTAGACTACTAGATAGAGTTATTGTGGAAGGACGTTACCCACATGACCGAGATTATAAAAGTATGAGATTATGCATGTTTTTATAGAACCTATGTAGATGATTTATGAACCCTTGAGAATAAAGTGTCTATGATTATGATATATAGATGTGTTTATTGAAAGACTATTCCATAAACACATTATTAACATGACGTGAAAGGTTTTCTCACATAGTATCATTCTAGGTTGAAAGGCTTTCTCACCTAAAATGAATCAAAGAATGTTAGACTAGAATAGCTTGAAGTTGTGATATATCCCTTCATGTATAGCTTGACTTTATAAGACAATACCATTTCATGGTAGCTTAGGATGAAGGAATCATACTCTCCTAAGGGTAGCTTGAACTAGCATTATAGAATGCCTTCATGGTAGCTTGAGTTATTAGATCTTATGGTAGCATGGGATTGAGGAATCATACTCTCCTAAGGGTAGATTGAACTAGCATGATAGAATGCCTTCATGGCAGAATGACGTTCATGGTAACTTAGTATTGAGAAATCATACTCTCCAACGGGTAGCTTGTACTAGCCTCATAGAATTATTGCATTGTAGCTAGGATGGACCACTTGTACCTTTCCTTGAATAGCTTGGTCTTGTTTGGTAGTGTTCTTTCCATGGTAGCTTGAATTCGCATAATGTAGTCATGTTAGCTATATGATTAGCTTGGTCTAGCCTAGTCAGGTGCTATTCCTTGGTAGCATTGAATTGATAACTTGTGATCATTCATGTGTGATGAATTGCCTTATACTAGGAAGAGAAGTACCTTATATGAATAGAGGCAAATAGTAAAGAAGGACTAGTCCCCAACTACTACGTTTATATGATAGCCTAAAGTGGTACTTAGTATGGGTAGTATTATGGGGTCTTATCCATGCATTGTACAAGTATGACTTGAAGCTATTTATGAACTGTTATCTTATATGATGTATGCTTAGCTTGGATTGTTGCTATGATTGCCTTCCATGATATGTTTGACTAAAGGTGAAGAGTCCCTCGTCCATATGAAGTAAGCTAAGAATGAGACCAAAGGATGGTAAGTATGATTATTATGACCTAAGAGTAATACTTAGTGTGAATGGGATTATGGGGTCTTATTAATACATTGCATAAGTATGCTTTGAGGTTACTTATGACATAGTTCTCTTATGATGTGAAGGTCTAAGTAGTGGCCATGTTATGAATATGTGGTATCTCCTATTCTATTAGATTATGCCTTATGTTGACTTACTCTCATATTATGTCTATGTTGGAGATTATGCCTATGCCTATATTATTATCTCTTATGCTTATGGCTAATGTATTATGTTTTGCTAACCGTTATGATATGCTCTTACGATGTTATGCTAGCTAACATATTTAGTACATTTTCCACTAACGCATACTCTTGCCTACATTCTTATCAAATGTAGGATTCAGAGACATTGACTTCCATTCTTGAGGATGACTTCTAGCAGTGCAAAGGAGTTGAAGATTTGGTGAGTCCTCATAGCTTCGAGGTAGTGATCACCTTTCCTTTATGTCATTTTCTTTATGTTCTAGAATATTGAATGGTCTGCGTCCCAAAGAGTTATTCATGTGGTTTAGATGGTTTGTGACTAAGTGTTAAAAACTTCCGCTTGCGTTTTATAAAAGACTTCGATTGTAAAGAAAAGTTTTAAAATTTCCGCATCATTTCTATTGCTTTATGTTATGATATTTTAAGTGGCTTGTGTTAGGTCTTTCGGGGTCTAGTACACCATGTTACATCAAAGGTGTACCCCTGGGTCATGACATATTCAATCATACTACCTTTTTGGTATAGTTCATCGTAAACTCCTTTTCATTTCACAATGCACTATTAATACAAATTTTTTTATTATTTTTCTTTTGTTGCTTTTCTTTTTCTTTTTATTATATGTAGGGGTTCCATCTTTTTTTCAACATAGCTTTCAAGGTTGGATTTCACGAATTTCTTGCTCAATTTCTTTCCTCATTCATACCACACACCCAACTTAGGCTTTTAAGTTGGCTATTCAAATAGACCAATGCTACATGAAAGTTTTAGGCGGGGAGGTCAATGATATTTGCGTTCATGTTTAATCCAATGAAAATGGTAGGCTCAAATGGTGCCAAGTTAGGTTTACACACTCACAAGGTTGTCACAAAAAAGGTTTAGCAATTTTGTTTACTCAAAAATTTATGCCTATGATCATTTCCATCATTCTCCAAAATTAATCAATTGGACCAACCAGGAAAGTTCTTGAAATCACCATGCATATATTTCAAGTAAACCGAACCACACAAGGCATTCAACACAATCATCGATCATGACTCTACAAGTTAAGGTCTAATGTAATGGTCGTTGCAAAAAAAAATCACCTTGACAAATCATCTAGTCACAATGAGATGCTAAGAGTTCACACAACACTTATACAACTCAAAACCTAGGGTTTTACTCTAAATAATGGGTTCCTTCTTCAAACATTTTCAAAGGTTTATTAATGACAAATTATGATTGAATAAGTGTTTAGTTGATGATTTATGATGAAAATACTCTAACAATCCATGAATTTCCTCAGTTCCTAAATTGTGCCTTTATGAAGTGGGTTTGTTGATTATGAAAGAATGTGAATAGAGTTTACCTAAATTGCTTTAGGTTATTGAATTATATCATTATCCAAGGCTAATTTATAGTAAATTATTGGTGTTCTGGTGATTTGTGATTCATGGCCTTGAAGGGCAAAGTATGAAGAATTGAAGTATTATCATGATGTCTTGTTCATGAATGTGAATCTAATGAAGGTAATGTGATCATCTCTTGAATGTAATTGCGTCATCATTGAAAGGCTATTTCTCAATTTCAGACTTATGAATATTGATGATGGAATGTGAAGGGTTCTTCAATGTAATATATATCATGAATTTGTAGGCCTACACTTCCTTTTCTTGTATAAATGAATGTATTGTTGATTGTTGAACCTTGGATAGGTAGGCTAATGGCACTCTTCGATGGATGTTAATAATGAACCTTTGGATCGGTAGGTGGCACCCTTCCATAAATAATGTTAATGAACTATTGGATCGGTAGGCATATGGAACCCTTCCATGAATGTTAATGATGATAAACCTTGAATCGGTAGACCTAATGTTGGTAGCCCTTTCATGTGTGAAATGATGAAACGTGAATCGGTAGACCCAATGTTGATTATAACTTTTCATGAGGATTCAATGAGCTTTCTTATTAATGTACCTTGAATCGGTAGGCTTATCGCGCCCTTTCATATGTTGATCAATGTACTTTGGGTAGGTAGGCCAATGCACCCTCTCATGTACAATAATGTTAATGTGAATGAACCACTCTATGGGAATGGAAGCTAAGCACCGAATGGATATGGTAAGATGGATACTCTTCTCATGTTAGGCCGGGTTCCAATGAACATCTTCTTATCCCATAACAATGTGCCCATATAGGATATTAGCTAGTGGATCCACCAAAGTTAAAATGTACCTAGTTCTACCTTAGGCAAGTAGGACACCTTTCTTCGATGTGGGGTTATATGACACTGGATTCCATGGTTTGCTCTCATGGTCTATGTCAGTTAATGCTTATTCCCATCATGTGAGATGTGCACTATGGTTTCTTGAGAAGTTCTATAAAGTATGGGTGGCAGTATGGGATGCCATCCATGCATTGCACGAGTAGGCTTTGAGAGGGCTATAGTGGGTTCTCTAATGTCTTAATGACTAATGAATGAAAGTGCTCTAAAGAAAGCTAGTGAAGAATGTTGACTTAAATGCTTAATGTGATGATGCATGCTATACTTGGGTTGTATTATGAGTTACTTTCTCTTGGCGTGACCTATGAAATGTATGTGTTCCTTATGCATGAGTATTGATTGACGATAACTATGAAATGGTATGTTCATCTAAGGTGGCCTCAAAGTGGTACTTAGTAGGGATAGTAGTATGGGATGCTATTCTTACATTGCACAAGTATACATTAGGATTACTTAAGGTGAATGTTGAAATACGATGATTGTGACTTGTATGATGATTATACTTGTATTTTATGCCTCTTATACTAATGTACATGATGTTTCTAAAAATTGGCATCATGCACAGTTTCCAACCAAAATGTCCCTTTAAAGCATGATTTTTGAATAGTCATCATACTTAGTACATTTTTGCTTTCTAACCCAAAAATATTCTATTTTTTCTACAAAGTGTAGGGTTTGGATTTGATGTCCTATACTTGGAAGATAGGTTCCTAAGGAGCTTGCAATTAAAGATTTGGTGAGTCCTCATAGTTTCGAGGACAAAACCCACCCCTTTCCTTTATGTCTTTTACCTTATGTTTAGAGATTTTGTATGGGCTTAGTCCCAAAGTTTATTCAAAGTATTGTAGACGGTTTGAGACAACGTATAGAAAAGACTTCCGCTTGCTTTGATATAAAATGTCTTCGATTGTAAAGAAAAGTTTTAATTCCGCATTATTCTCCTAGGATCTTATGTTCATGAATGATATGAGTCTTGTATGAGACCCCTTCGTGGTCAAGTACGTCGTGTTACGTCTATGGGGTACCCCTGGGTTATGGCATATGGGTTTCAGGGTTTCATGAACTGTTGAAACTTGTGGAAGCCTACTGTCTCCCACACATAAGGGTACCTATTCACAACCCCATCTGTAGACAACTTCTTCTACTCCAGAATTGTCCATATCCCAGTGGCCTTCAGGCGGTTTATACAACATGAAGGAGGTGCTGGGCCAGAGGAAGTTGGGGTGCTTGTTCTGCTGCCTGTGCTACAGGTGGCATATGTGTCAGGAGTGGTGGAAGTCATCCAGGATCATGATATATCTTAGATCGCAATTTCGACCGATTCTATTTTAGCAACTCCCCCTCTATAGTTAATGTGTGAGTAGGGGTCTTTGATCCTGCTTCCTCCACCCTCTCAGACTCTGAAGTTGTGAGGTGGGTAAAATCGATGCCCATGCTGTATGATGAGCTGGATTGTGAATTTCAACTCTCCACCGCTTTCTTCTTCCCCTTGCCTTTTACAATGACAGGAGGAGGTTATGTTATGGAAACACTGGGAGGTTGGACCTCTGATGAAATATTTACTCTGTTTTCCTTCTTTCAAGGTGGGGCACAGGTCCTCCCATTGGAAGCTTTGGTGTAGCCATATCTGTAGACAAACATCAACAAAACACATGTGGTTGCAAAGGGTTAGAAAAATATCAATTCTCAAAAAGTAGCAGAAAAACTCTCAAATTGACTCGGCGAGAATGAGATGGCTCAACGAAAGTAACAAAACAAAAAAGCAACCATTCAGCACAAATCGCTGAGGTAAAGATTCATTCGACGAGGTAAAAGCGGCTCGCCAAAAATTACTAAATAATTTCACAAAAACTAGGCTTCAAGAAGGTGAAGCTAAGGCTATTCGGTGAGTCGCTAAGTCACTCGGTGAGGTCAAAGAACCTCGCTAGATGGCCCGACGTGTCAAATTCCAAGCCCAATTTTCAGATCTTTAACCATCACCATACGACAATGCAATTCAAACAAAAATCTACACAATTGAAGCCTACCCACTATGGATTTTTAAGCCTACCCACTATCAGTGGGAAAATTCAAGTTGTTTTGTGGAATTCGGGTTACTCAGACTCCACCCACACAAAACCCATTATGCAACAACCACAATTTACACAACTTGCACTTAAAACCAACTAACTTTGGCCAAACAAAATATCTTACATAGTCGATTACAAAATAATACTCAACAAGCGATTAGGCATGCAATCAAAGAATATAATAGATCCATTAACTACTCAATAGCATGTTCAGAACAAATCATAAAAAATTAAATGCAAATTAGAGACACCATCCTCAGAAGCAGACAAGAACAAAAACTAAGGCAATGAGGCAAAGGTGACTAATGCGACACATTCTGATCATACAAAGATACCCAAGAAAACTCAAGTAAAAACTAAGATCTAAAATTCAATTGTGAGAGTACAAAAGTTTAAACGTTTAAAACAATGAGATCTTTTGACTTTAAAACGTTGAAAAGCTTTTCACCCTTCAGTTTGTGCCTCAGTCAGCGAGTTTCATTAATGTCATCGATCAACTCGGTAATGTGCTGAGTGGATGTTAGTTCTCCGAAGTTTAATGAACCTCAACCATTTATTTAATCCAAAGGCCGATCCAAATCGCTCTCGCTGAACCTCTTGGTGGTTCGGCCAGTGGACTTTAATTCACCGAATTGCCTTCCTCTCCAAAAAAATTGAATCTCCAACTACACAACAAACAAACATTATTAAAATGAAAAAAAAGTAAACCTTGTGTTGAGTCCCTAGAAGCACCTTATTTAACATCATGGGACGACGTGTGCATGTGATCATGCCTCATTTTTTCGGTTGATCAATTTATCACTTGGGAGACCCCCTTTCAGTCTTAGATTTAAGTTATCCGATATCTAACCCATTTGTGATTTCAGCTGCTCAATGGATATCGTGTGTGAAGTGAGACTTTGGTTAAGAGAATAAAATTCATCTTACATATCCTTGAGCACCTTGTTTGTGATTAACGTTTCAAGGACTCTTCATTCAATTCTTAGTGAAAATGATTGCTAGTCAGTATAAAACCCAATTAAATGAGTTAGGGTCGAATCCCAAAGGGAGCAGTACGTGTTTAAGATTCAATAGGGAAGTAAGAACATGATCAAATCAGTCATAGGAATAGAAATTATCGAATAAAGACATTATTCAAATCAAGAGGTGACACGACTATCAAATGGGGGGTTTTTGGTTTGGAATTATCCACAACAAAGAGTGGCAAACAATACGAAATATAACAATAATGAGATGGGTTCTTAATATGCGATTCGATTATAGGCTAATATAGACAAATGGGCAATTCCAACTATTAGAAAATAGCTAGATAATAGTGAGTAAGCTAGGCTATAGAGGAGATAAATTTGCTCTCGAACAATTTTTCTCGAATCAAGTTGATTTCTCTCGAATATCAACAAGCAAGCAAAAGAAAAACAGCTCACACTTTAGTCCATTCACTCTTTAGAGGTGAATGTGTGAAATTGGGGGGTAGGATTCACTATCTCGAGCTAAACCCAGGTCAACCCAATACCTACAGACCATCAATCAATAAGTTTGGTTTTAAAACCTCTCTCTCAAGCAATCTAAAAACACAAGGGTAGAACTGCATTTGGAAATACAATTCTTATTTTCAACCACAATTAATGATTGAACTTACTTCTAAATAGCATTTAAACTAACAATAAGCAATACCCATAAACTAAATCATCCCATAATCACTAATCACACCGCAAAAATTGGAGTTTTAGCTAGACATTATAAAAAGGTAAAAACAGATACCAAATTGATTATCCATCAACTGGGTAAGTGTAAATTCGTCCTTACAATGCCCCAATTCGAAGAATCTCAAAGAGCCACTTCCAATTTCTCAAAAGTGAAAGACTTCAATTTTTCAAAACTTAGGAAAACCTAGAGAAAACTATCTCACCAGTTCCAAACTCAATAGTAAACTAAAATATTATGATGTTTAGATAGATATTCGATACTAAACTAAATGTTCAAAAATGATTTTATAGTCGCCAAAAATATGCTGCGAAGTGTCACTGGGCGAAGTAAGTTGGGCTCGCCGAACCAAACGGTGACCCCGCCCTTTGGTCATTTCCATCGCCCTTCTGCCTTGGCATTCAGCATCCTTAAGGTCTGTAACTTTGGGGGATCTAACACTGCATTGCGGAACCACTCAGAGATCTTCCGACTACTCATATCTCTCGCTGACTTGGTTCTTTCCTCAGGGCTTGGCACAATGGAACTTTAGGCGGTCAAGTGGCCATAAGGCGACTCACCAAGTTGACTTGGCGATCACCAGGTTTGCCTTTGTTCCTTCTTTCACCCTGTTTTGTTCCTTTATAGAAATTTGTGTCCTTGCTTTGGTCCTCAATTTATATACCTGGAAATCAAGGGTTTTACATAAGATTTTGGCACAAAATAAGCATTTGAGGACACTAAACCTATATAAATAAAGCCATAAATGAGTCCAAATCTCTGACTCATCAACTCCCCCAACTTAAAGTTTTGCTTGTCCTCAAGTAAGACTCATGTTAAGCAATTCTAAAAGAGTGTCTCAAACAGTTCTACAAAAGACTCAATCATGAATGCACACAACAAGACTCAACTTATTCATGCAAGGATCAATTGTGCACTCAAAGATTCAAGTTGTGACTCAACATTATAAAAGATTCTCAAGTTCACAACACTTGCTTCAAATGCAAGTTTAAGCTCAACAAAGGTACTCAAATGCCCTCACAACAAAGATGTTTCTATATTCACATACAATTGTTCAACACTTTATATCTCCGGAATCACATACAACTCACACACTCACAAAGATTAACACGTGCATGACTTCACTCATAGGTTTGCCCTTATTTTCCAGCCAACATTCGTTTCAGCTAACTCAAGATCAAAAAGGTATTTGCAAGGCTTGTAACGGGGCTGAGTGTAAAGGTATGGTCATTTAGGCGCAGTGGCTGCTATCCTCACGAAATGTTGTATGAACATCACTTTCTTTGCTTTTCTTCAACATTTTCACTCATGCTCAAAATCTACCCCATTATTCACTTCTCATGAAATACCGGAGACCCAATTTCTTTTGGAATTTTCACAATTTTTTCATTATTTTTCTTTTTATTTTTCTTTTTTTGTATTGAGGGGTTCCATCTTTTTCAAGACCATGGATCAAGGGGGATTTCTTCACACTTATTGATTTACCTTCTCTTTTCATAACACCCCGAACTTAGGCTTTTGGCCTAAGTTGGTTATTCAAACAAACAACATTTAATGAGGATTATGGGTGAATGGATAAATAGGGGTTACAATTGCATCAAGTTTCTTCCATGAAAAGGGTAAGGCTCAAAAGGGTTTCAAGCAAAGTTCACACACTCACAAGGTTGGTCACAAAAGAGGTATATTGTCAAATTGTTTTACTCTACAAAGTTGTTCCCCAAGATTATTTCAAGAGCATGCATCACTTAGTCAACCGGACCAACTAGGCAAATTCTATGTGTCGTCACACAAGGTTCACGGTAAGCTCATCAAACAAGGCATTGGCACCAATATCAAACAAGACTCCACACTTTTACTAGTGTGCAATGTTCATCACAAGAGACTCATTCGATAATCGGCTAGTCACAATGAGATGCAAAAAGTTCAAATAGTTTCTATGCAACTTCCTTTGCCCTCCTCGTAGCCGTACATTCATTTTTTTTGATTTAAAGGACTATTTAAGTAATCGGTATTGATCATAACCGATACTCAAAATTGCTTAAGAACAAATACAATCAAACACAACAAGAGGTGGCAAAAAATTTCAGAAAGGTCTCAAAAACCATTTGCATTTAAAACAAGATGCCATAAGCTCAAACATCCAGAAAACAATGTCAAAACAAAATTTAACCACAAAAACCCAATAATATATACACAAGATAATCACAAGAGGTAGGTATGAAAATACCTCACCCTACCACAACAAAAAATCCAGTTGTCCTCAAATGCAACAATATACTAAAAAGTCAATAAAAACGACATCGAGGGAGGTAAATAAGGGTTTTGTCTACACAGTCACTCTATCTTTCGGGGGCATCAGTTCCCGGTGCAACATCAGCACTACTGGCTCCACTAAGGCCTACCATGGACGTCTCTATCAGTGATGTCTGAATCACCAACCGTACAATCGTCTCCTCTAGGTTAGGTAGGTATCCATAGATGGTGTCCTCTGGCACCTCTATTTGCTGCTCGTCAGTCTCTGCCTCCGAATAATCAACTGCCATATCATCCATCGGCACATCTCCGGTGGTGGCTAGAGGAATCTTAGAAGTAGTCGAGGCATCCATATCATCAGCTGCCTCCAAAAGTAAAGTGAAGTCTGTGGACTTCAAGTAGTCCACATCCTTTCTCAAATCAGTAACCCTGACTTTAATAGCCATCACCTCTGAAGTAGGCCCCTTTCGACTCTCACAAGTCTCTACTCTCGCATTGAGAGTGTCAATAGATGCTCGGAGGGGTGTTAGTGCAACTAGGATGGCACTCTGAATCATCCAAGGTACCATAGCCTCCAACCGGGTAGCCCGTACATCAGATGAATGGGCTAAGTGCCCCATCTTAAGGATCATGGCCAGAGTAATCCTAGGGGGCTGGGAAGCAGTAGCAGCACCAAGAGCCTTGGAGGAAGTAGAAGTAGGTGTACCTAAAGGCCTGGAGGCTGGAGTAGGCAAAGATGTCTCTTTAGGTATCTTCTCAACGTCAACCTTCGGGGATGTGTCCACCGAGCTTCTCTCATTGTGTCTGCCTCCTCTATACGCTGGATGCATGTGGAAGATGTAGGGGTAACCTCTATGTCCCTCTTTTCATCACGAGGAACTCCATCATGCCAGCACAACTCTGTAATCAGGATCGGAAAGGGAAGGGACATTTGGCGCTGCTTGGCCCTCATGGCCATATCCTGCTCAATGATGAGTCTCAAGTCAATTCTCCTCCGGGCTATGATCGACCCATGGTAGGCCGCCTTTGGATGGTGGAGGATGGACTCATTTTGTGAAGGCATAATGGAGCTGCTGATGAATTCGAACCAGTATTGTGCAACTATATTCAAGTCCTTCTTCTTGATCTGGACTCCTACCTCAATCCACCTTGGGTGGTGTCAGAAATGAGCGGGTAAGCCCACCATTTAGATCATCCAAAGGTGTCGTAGTGGCAGCCAAATTTGGATAGTCAAAAATTGACCCTCTATCCAATACAACATTGATATGATCGCGGTTGCATCTCACTACTATTACCATGATGGATTCTACCGGTTTGAAAGCACTGGCCTTCTTCTTGCCTATCGGTACTAGATCTCTGTTTGGTGAGTGAAACTCCCAGACCCATACAGAAATGTATGGGCCTTAGGGGCTTGGTAAACTTCTTAAAGTGATAGTACTGGAGTGTGTCCCTCACCTTGGAACATCAGCCCACTAACCCCTCTATAGACAACAACCTTTCTTACAGAATAGTCCTTAATCCCTTGGCTTTAAGTCTATTGAGTAACCAAGGAGAAGGACCATGAACTGGTGGTGCTAGAACCACAGTCGGTGCCAAAGTTAACACTGTAGTAGCAACAGGAGTGGTGGTCTCTGAGATCCTAGACTGATCTTGGCGAACTCTGGAGCAAATTTCATTTCACCGGGACTGCAGGGGTTAGTCATTCTACACCTCAGAAAATGCAGCCTGGGAGTCAAAGGATTCTCCCTCACTGCCGGAGGTGTGCTCTGGAATCTCAGATACGGGCTTTTTTCCTTTGCCTTTTCCTCACTTGGGAAGTGCCTTCTTTTCCTTTTTAGAAGGGCTAGTTTCCCCTCGTTGATAACTAAATCTTGTTCTCTTTTATGGCGCGGCGTCCAAGTTCGTTCTAGCCATATCTGCAACACACATTGGAACATGTTAGAAACAGTTCAAGAAATGTTCAGAAAATATATTGCAGACAGACTCGCCGAACCGATCGACGAGTCGCCAAATCACTTTGGTAAGCCAGACCGGGCTCACCGAAAGGATTGGCCAAAAATTTTCAAGAAAAATGGCATGTCAGTGATGAAATGGGCTTTTCGGTGAATCACTGACCTTAGTCGGTGAGCACAGACTAGCCTACTGAAAGTTAATTTTAGTTTAGGGTTTAGGGCCTCAGATAAGGGTGATCAGGGAGACTTTCAGTGAGTCGCCGAGTGAACTCGGTGAGCTCAGGCTTCTCACCGAAAGTTACAGAACTTACCTCAACAAAAACTTGAAATTAAAGGTGATCAAAATGGAGTTCGTCAAATAGCTGAGTGGTTCGGTGAGCTCGACCCATCTCGCCAAATAGCCTAACGTGGCTATTTTCAACACCATATTCCAAAATCAACCCCTCGGACCCTGAAAACAAAATTAAACCATACACGTTTTCAATTGAACTCAGACCCATAGGATCCATGCCACCAGGTAGTCAAACTTCCCCCGGATTGGCAAAAATTGGCCATTTGATGAATTTAGCCCTTAAGAATGACGTCAAACGCTCCATCACTAGGCAAAGCACGTCATTTAGCACAAAGTTGGATTACTCAGACTTCACCCAAAGCATTCAGAAGGTAGTTTATATCATAAAATGTTTGACAAGAAAATGAAGCGGAAAATCTAACAGTCTCAAAGCTATCTAGTACATCAAGAGTGGTTGAGACGTAACCCATACATCACATACAATATGTAAAATTAAAGACAATAAGAAATAAAGGGTTCGGTCCTCGGAACATGAGGACTCACCAATCTTCAAATGTACTATGTTGATCACTAGCCATGAAGATGCGGAATGGGAACGTCGAACCCTACAATAGTGAGACACTGTAAGGAAGAGTATGTGTTAGTACAAAGAATGTACCAAGTATCATAGAAATGCATACATGATATAAATCGTTCTAAAATGGACTTTAAATGGTATGCAATAACCAAGCTAAAGCATAACATAAAAGGGTTAGAAAAGATAAATCATAATCATGGTTAATGCAAGTTGAACATCTTTAAAAAACACTTCAAATATAATTTTCTTTTATGAGAAACCTTAGTTCATTATTTTGGGAGATTTACCTTTAACCAACATGTTTTCCATGTGAGCTATAACATACAATCTGGTGTCTATCCCACACTAAAAAAATATATGTCCTCACTTTCCAAACTAAGGACCATAAACTTATAGCTTACATGGATCCACTAGTTAATGTCTATATAAGACAAACCTATAGTGGAACAAAGTTATGGAATAATGAAATTGGTACTAGAAACACAACCTCTACTACGGGAAAGCTTCCACCTCAATATCCTCTCGGTGCTAAGTGTATATCCCATGATATCGTAATAAGTCTTAACTTACCATATCATTAGAATAGTTCCTTAGTATTGATTCATCTTAGGTAAGAAAACATTTCAACGTTATAAATCCTTAATGTGAGAAAACCTTTCACATTCACACTAGAGTAGTGTGTGAGTAATCCTTTCCTGACAACAATCACAAAATTGATACTTCACTCTCAAAGCATCCTTAAATCTTTTTCATCAATTTCCTACAGCACATGCATATCTTCAGAAATTCATCATTCATAGTTGAAAAGCCTCATCATACGATCATGGTCCAAAAATCATGGATCATGCATGGGTTCAAGTAATATTTTCTCGAAAAACTGCAATTACGTATATTCATGCATAAAAGACTTAAAACAATCGATTAGATCATAATTGATAAAAACCCATAAGATCAAATAAAATTCTAACTTCAATTCGAGATTTTTTCTTGTAAATGTCAAGACGCAGGGGTACCCCCTAGATGTAACAAGGAGTATGAAACCCCGAAGGACTCAGTACAAGCCACTTAGTCCTCATAACATAAGAAATAGATCAATAAGAGTAAAACATATTTCAAGTCTAAAATGTTTCCATAAAATAAAGAGGAAGTCTAAACACTTTGTCTAATCAGAACCATCTATTACAATATTGAATGAATTTGGGCTTATCCCATACATCATGTCCAAAAAAGAAATACAAGAAATGGAAACTAAAATAATAACTTCGTCCTCGAAGCATGAGGACACACAAAAGCTCAGAATCTCAAGATCAACACCTAGCCACGAACTGACCCTAACTGTTGTACCCTACATTTGGGAAAAATTTAGGCAAGAGTATGCGTTAGTAAAACAATGCACTAAGTATGATAACTATGCATAAAAACATTTAAAATGTGCTACATTGGACATTTCATTTCAAAGCATACAATTTACCAAGTTTAGACATCATATAAGTGGTTAGAAATATTAAGTCATACAACATGGCAAACGTAAGTCAACATCATCTTTAAAACCTTGGACTCATATACCATACTTCATGTAGTAACCTTAGTTCATTATTCATGTTGTTGTTGTGGGGATAATCCTTAACCGACATGAGACCATGTGAGCTATAACATGATCACCCGATGTTACCTACACCGAAAAAGGGTTGTCCTACTTGCCTAAGGTAGAACCATGGTTTGTTATCTTAGGTGGATCCACTAGATAAATATCTTACCAGGGAACGTAGTTTATGGAATAAAGAGATTGTTATTACAAACCCGGTCTCTACTAACGTAAGGGCTCCCATCTGAAGAGATTGCTTCTAGAAACCCGGACTCTACTAACGTGAGGGCTTCCATATCATATCAATATCCACTCGGTGCTAATCATTAATCCCACGAAATACTTATTAAGTCTTAACTTAACTCATGTCTCATGGAAGAATGTCCTTGACAATCAATCCAGCTTAGTTCATTAGGATAGCTCTTAGATCATGTGTGAGAAAACCTTTTACCGTCCATGTCTACATGTACATCTTAGATTAAATTAGGTGAGAAAGCCTTTCAACCTTCAAATCTTCATTATGTGAGAAAACCTTTCACATCATGTTCATTATGTGTTCATGAGAAAAGACATGCATAATCTCATCCTTTTCCCTTTCAAGGTTCAAAGCCTACTATCAATCAACACATCTAGAATTCAAGCATTAGACATGGATTTCATTATAATTTACGTTATTCTATTACCTTATATATTAATTCATAAAATTCCTCATTCATCGACAAAGATCCACATCATAAGATCACAATTCAGAAATATGGGAATTACTTGGGTTCTTGGAGATACATCATAAAAACCATAGAAAACAATCAATTCATGCTTAATATAACATAATCCCTTAACAATTGGGGATTTCTACTTCTTTTGAAATTGAGATTTTGAAGGAACTCCATTGATGAAAGCTATCATACCTTAACAACAAAGCCCAATGCTAAGCTTCAATGGAGGAACTGAGACTTGACCTTGATCCTAGATTGACCTTCCTTCTTCTTCTTCTTCTAGTTTCTAGAGAGAAAAATATTTGAGAGGGAGAATTTTGGGTTTTGGAAAATATCTCTTATATCAATGTACAAAGCTTAGGCAAAACGACCTCACTTCATTTAAGTTGAAACCATAATAGACCATTCAAACCCCAACTTGCTAGTGCACTACCCTTCTTCACGAGTGGCCACACAGACCGTGGTCATCACCACTGGCCATGGTGCCTTCTGTGGTGATGGGGCAGTAACGACGGAAGTTGTCCCTTAGCCTTAAAATCCTAAGGTACCTCTACGAGCCTTCCCATGAGCCGTGGTCATCACCACAAGCCGTGATGTGGCTCGTGAAGGTGGGGAATTTTCGGAATGTTTTGGAGAGGCTACTGCCTAGCCCTCCACGAGCCACACCATCGTCTGTGGTCCTCACCAATGGCCGTGGTAGTAATTGTGGTAGGTGGGGAAGTGCCTAGAAATTTTTTAGGCTACCCTAGACTTTACTCTTGGCCATGAAGGGATATCATATCACTACTGCAACCTATAATAGTTCATGCATGATTTGATTCGTTTTAAGTGAGCAAGCCTTTCAACCTAGAATTTCTTATGTGAGCAAACCTTTCACATCATGTTCATTATGTGTTCATGAGAATGTCCTCTCAATCAACACAACATCAATATCATAATCATTAAAACTTTACTCTCAAAGTGTTCTTAAAGTATTTACATAGATTCTATAAGACATGCATAATATCATACATTCATAATATAGGTCATGTGGGTAAATTCCTTCCACAACAATCTTATCTACAATTCATTCAAGAATATAAGCTTCACTCTCAAAGCCTTAACATTAATAGTTCATCATCTTAGGTTTACTTTCAAAGCCCTAGAAATCAACATTCATAATTACAAGCCTTACTCTCAAAGCATTACTTCTCATAATCATCCCATATGCCTAGATCTCTAGACATTCTAATCACATCATTCATTCCTAAGCAATTCTAATCATATATCATCATATAGGATCAATCTCAAGCATTACAAAATCATAGTTTATCATACATACTTGATCTTAATAAATTCAGGTCCATAATATTTTCTCTCAAGCAATTCATATCTATATGCATCATTCCTAGAAGATTATCTCTAAATCCTCAATTTTCCCATTCATGGCATCAAACCCATTTTAATCAGTTCTAGATTAGAAATAAGGGTTAGGCATGGGTACATGTAAATTAATCCTATAATCATGAAATTCTACAATAAACAATCATAAATAACTATAATCTACTCAATTGGATCAACATTCATCATAACCCACAACATTGAAAAAAACCCTAACTTGACTTGGGGAATTCTTCTTCAAATTGTGGAATTAGAGGGGACTCCATGGATTAAAGTATTCCATGGATGAATAAGACATCATACCTTGATTACAAATTCCTCACAAAGCTTGGAAGAATGGACACTTGACTTGACCTAGCTTGACCCTCTTCCTCTTCTTCTTCACTTTCGAGAGAGAGAATATTTGAGAAGAACCCGATTCTTTTGGTGTGTTTGATAGAATGACTTAAATGACATAGATTAGGGGTCTAAAGTACTAGTATAGGTGGTTTATAATACGGTAAAACGACATCACTTAATGTCTAATTAAATCCGGAAAGACCCATTAAGCCCTTAAACTTAACTGCCCAAGCTAACCGACGAGACCACGTTGACGAGTCCTAGATGGACCCATGGTCTGTTCTAGTCAACCATTGTTTTGCTTCTAGGAGTTGGAAAAAAGGGGTTGGACTTACGACCCCCAAGCACGAGGCGTAGACCCATCTACAGGGCTTGGGTCCTACCTGTGATTACTGCCTTAGGTAGATTTCTAGGGTGGTCATCTACAAGCCCACCTATGGCGCATCGTAGGCCACTCGTGGATGACACTTGGATCTTCCTAAACTTTGGAACCATGAAACTCCGGAGGATTCATCCTTGTCAAGTCACTTACTCTTGAAGCAACTGTACCCACAATTGGGTCCACAGGAACCACTATCTCCCTATTAACTTGGGCCGTCATAGCTTGAGCCAATATATGTAAAGCAGCTCTAAACTTCTCATTAGAAACTTGTTCGGCCAAAGGATTGACCGAAACTTGAGGAGCTTGGGAAGGAGCTTCTTGTTCCACATTCTCCCTAACATTTCTTCTAGTGTAAGCTGTTCGTGAAGCCATATCTTGAAGAATATAGGATAAGGATTAAGAGAGAGACACCTTATAGAGTTAAACTCTATCGCATGACTTAAGAGTAATGAAAGAAGTGGAGTTTCCTACTCATCTTGTAACCTCTCATTCATAAATGTGGTGTGCTTCAGACTCATGAACAAGACTCTACTAGACATGGCTTATGAGACATCACAGGACCATTCTAAACATTGTGCTCTGATGACCAAGTTTGTCACGACCCAGAGGTACCCCTTAGATGTAACATGGTATAGAACCCCAAAGGACTCCATACAAGCTACTTAGCTCTCATAACATAAGAAACAAAACAATAAGATTAAAAATATAATCCAAGTCTAAAACATTTAATAAAAGTAAAACGGAAGTCTAATACACTTGTCTAATCATAGTCATCTAATACAATAGATTGAAATTGGGCCTAGCCCAAACATCATGTTCAAAACAGAAATATAAGAAATGGAACTAAACAATAAACTTTATCCTTGAATAATTAGGATTCACCAAAGCTAGGAATATATCAAGCCATCCTCTAGCCACGAAACTGAGTACCCTGACTGTCGTATCCTCCATTTGGGGAAATGTAGGGAAGAGTATGTGCTAGTACAAAACAAAGTACCAAGTATGATAGCCATTCATAAAACATTTAAATCATGCTAAAAAGGGACATTTCATTCCATGACATGCAATTGACCAGGCTAAAACATGATATGAAAGAGTTATAAAACATAAATCATAAAATCATGGTCAATGCAAGCTCACTCATCTTTAAAACCGTTGAACTCATAAGCGATACTTCCTGAAGTAACCTTAGTTCATTATTACTTGTGGGGAATAGCCTTAACCAACATGTAAGACCATGTGAGCTATTAACATGGAATTTGGTGTCTACCCCACTCCAAAAAGAGTTGTCCTACTTTCCAAAGTAAGACCATGAACTTCTAGCTATTGCGGATCCACTAGCTAATGTCTATCTAAGACAATATCCTATGGTGGGAAATAGTTATGGAATAAGGAGATTGCTACTAGAAACCCGACCTCTACTAACTTACCTCTTGAGGGTCAAAACCCACTTTCAATCATCAATGCTTAGAAAACATGGGTTAGATATGAATTTCATCATAAAATAATGTAAAGCTTTCAATACACGCTTAATTTCATAAAACTCTTCCTTGAATATCAAAATCCCACATCATATGATTCATAACTTGAAAACATGGGTATTACATGGGTTGATAGGGACATCATCAAAAAATCATCATATTTCATCAATTCATGCATAAGAGATCATAATTAAATCATTTAAAACAATAATGAAAAAAACCTATGATAATTGAAGAAACCCCTAACTCAATTGGGGAATTTTACCTTTTGGAAGAGCGGAATTTGAGAACTCCATGGATGGAAGGAATCCATGGATGAAAACTATCATACCTTGAATCCAAATGCTAGCCTTCAATGGAGAAATTTATACTTTATCTTGAAACCTTAGATGAATCCATCTTCTTCTTCCTCTTCAAGTTTCTAAAGAGAGAATTATTTGAGAGCTCTTCTTTTAGGTGAGTATAGAGAAACTGAGTTCTATAGGGAAATTTGAGGGTGAAAAGCTTATATAGGGGTCATAGTAAAGGATAGAACGACGTAGTATAGGAACTAATTAATTAAGAAAAGACCCAACTACCCCTGAACTTAACTGCCAATTGACCACCGACCTTCAACCCACGGACCCAGTCGATGGGCCGTGGTCTGACCCACATCCCATCCTGGTGGACCGTGGTTGGTGGTCAGAAGATGGTTTTTGGGCCATTGAACCATGAACCATTGTCTGGACTACGGTCCATAGGTCAGGCCGTGATCCTGGGCCTCTACAGCTTAGCCAAGGTGGCCAACCCACGAATCAACCTACGGTCTGTGGTTCAACTCACCGGCTGTGGTTGGCCTCCATAGCTGGCACCTCCAACTTCCCAAATTCTTATCCTTTTCTGTTTTTCAGATATGGGGTATTGCAAAAGTCCATTGGAATATTTTGGAGTTAAAGAGGATTTTTCTTATGAAAAAGTTCCGATTGAGATTTTTCACCAGCA
The DNA here is from genome assembly GCA_029582605.1 of Solanum gracilifrons. NCBI lineage: Eukaryota > Viridiplantae > Streptophyta > Magnoliopsida > Solanales > Solanaceae > Solanum > Solanum gracilifrons. Next base: position 26,899 of record JAJOOH010022995.1, read on the forward strand.
AGTTAAAAAAGTTAAGAAATAGGAAAGTTACTTCGGTAAAGATTCTTAGGAGGAATCAATAAGGTGAGGTTGCAACTTGGGAGGCCGAGACTGTATGATGTCCATATACCCCCATCTCTTTCCCTCCAACCCAACTCTAGCTTGAGGTATTTAGTTCTTCATGGTCCATCTGTATGTATTAGTCCTTCTTATGTTTCCTCTGGCGTACATGCTTATGAAAACTTAATTTTTGAGAAACTAAGTTAGTTTGATTTAATTTTTAATGTTTATGTGTATTTGAGTATGAGTTGCATATAGGGCTTATGAAATGATGTTTTGGATATGATTTAGCTTGGAGTCAATTTTTCTTCCTCAGATATTTGCATTTATGGGATTGCCTTCATTATTGGGTTTTTAGATCTTTTTCCTACCCTCCTTATGATGTCTTGAGTTCCATTCGAGGATGAATATTTTCAAGGGGAGATATTGTAATACCTCAGATTTGGAAAGGAAGGAAAATGCAACTTTTGGGCTGGTGTATGTGCCTATCAGTCCCATCTACAGACCATAGAAGCTTCTAAGGGTCGTACATGACAACTGTAGGAACTAGGGAAAATAAATATTTGAAATAAAGTCCCATTGCACTTTCTACAGTTCATCAAGACGGTCCATCAACCTTTGTACGTGTCGTAGATAGGTCTTGTAGGTTACCCCCAGACATCGTAAAATTTTAAAGCTTAAAGTTTGTTTTTATGGTTTGCATGTATGGACGGTAGGAAGACCTACAAGTTGTACGTGGGTTCCGTTAAATGTTGGCCAAATTAAGACTCCCTGATCCAGTTCTACAATTTACCAGGATGGTACGTAGAAGGACCTATTGACCGTAGGTCCAAACCGTAGGAATCGGTTGGCCTTTATTTTAAAGGGATGTTTAGTCTCTTCCCAATTGATTAATACCTAAACTATATCATTTTTCCTTATACCCTGAACCCTATATAATGTTTTTAATACCCAAATTAACCACTTTCCATAAAACTAACCAAATTCCTCCTCCTAAAATTCTCTCAAGTCTAAGGAAGAAGAAAAAGAGCTAGGGTTCAACTACAAGTCTCCAATCCTACAATATTTGTGGGTTTTTAACATCATTTTATGATAGTATTTTCACGACCCAGACTATCGTGATTGGCACCCACACTAACCCTCCGGTGGAAGAGTCGTTACTACAACCCAACTAACCATATAAACAAAACAAAAGCATTTAAAGATACAGAAGCAAGTTTAAATGTCTAAAGAAAAGGAAATAGGGAGTTCCCATATACTCCGGAAGTCTAACAAACAAATACGGAAGTTAATCCCTAGAACCTGAAAGTCCATTTACCAAAACTCTAACAAGGATCATAAGTCTAAAGGAAATGGGTACAACCCGATTAAACAGAAGAAAATCTAAAGTACTAGTCTAAGTCCGAAGATTTGGACATAAACACAAAGAGAACTCATTGCCAGGGGAGGATTTACCTATACCTAAGGTGTGTCGCGTGACACGGCTTCATCAAAATTTTTTACGGAATATACCTATATAAAATAAATAAAAAATTAAGCATTAAAACAATTGAAAGGATACTAATTATATCAAAATGCTCCTAGCTTAGATGGCAAAGACGCTGCAGCTATGGTGCAAGGTTTCGAGTTCAATCACCTACGAGGGTATTTCTTTTTTACTCCCTTTTTATACATGTTTTTTTTGTTTTTTTCACGTTTAAGTAGAACCCGGATAAAATAACACATGAGCCATCCAAGAACATACAAGTACAGTACTTGTGATAACTGCGTCAGACACCTCCACTTCGGTCTTGCCCAGAAAGGCATAACACTGAGCCTTATCATCATGACGGTCGACTTTCCTGCCTGGCTGCACTGTACCTCTGCATACGTTACCATTACCCCTACCTTCACGGCCTCGTTGATTTCCTCCTCGACCATTATTATCATTTCCTACGGGTACCACTGCTCCAAATTACTGCTGCATAGAATCCATCATGTGCGAGTAGGTACAATCTCTCCTCATATGCTCAGGTTCTCCACAGTTATAACAAGTGGGATCAAAAGATGGCCTGCTGCCCGCTGAAGGTGCGGCTCCTTGGCTATCCTGAATCAAATTCTGAGGTGGAGTTCCCGAGTAATTACCTATAGAAGCAAGCATATCAGACTGAATTGGCCGGGCTGCAACTGTCGGCCTCACTGAACCTCTGGAGTAAGAACCCCGAATGCTACCTGAATTCTTGGTTTTCTTAGCCAATGCCTTTGCCTGACCGTCTCGCCTCACCCCTCTACTTTCTTTACAAAATTTATTACCTCATTGAAGCTTTTTCCTACAGAGGTCATATGAACAGACAATACTTGCAACTCAAAATTCAATCCCTTAACAAATAGACAGACCCTCTCTTCCTTAGTAGTCACCAATTGCGTAGCATATCTCGACAAAGCATGGAACTTAGCCTCATAACCAACCACAGACATACCACCTTACTCCAAAACCATGAACTCATATTTCTTGCGATCTCTCAAGTTTTGGGGCTTATACATTTTTCAAGAACAGAGCATGAAACTGTGTCCAAGTGAGTGGGGGAAAAGCTGAAGATCTGCATTCCACATAAACTCTCCACCACTACTTAGCCTTGCCCTAAAGTTGGAAGGTCACAAACTCTACTCCATGCTGATTGACAATTTTCAACTTATGAAGATTTTCATAACAATCTATGATGAACTCACAAGCTTCCTTACTCTCGGAACCATGGCAAATATGCAGTTTCAATTTCAAGAACTTAGTCAACATCTCATGTTCATTACCATTCATAACAGGACCCAACAAAGGACGGAATAAAGCGTTAGTACCTACAGTTCCACCCTCCTTCGGGACAGTGATAGCAATAGAGGGATTCACGGGAGCTTGAGTTGCTTGAGCTGAGAAAGCACTCCAGGACCAGCCAATCCTTGCAGGAACGACACAATCTATTGAGCTAACACTGGGTCTAGGGGAGGAATACATGTAGGCTCAGCCTGCACCTCTTCCTCTTGTTCAACATTCTCCTCATCCTCAACCTCAACATTCTTCTCTATCTCTTAATGATGCGCAGGAGGATTCTTATTTCTGGGAGCATTCTCAACCGAAGCTCCATCCCTAGTTGGTTCTACCCTTCTTCGGCTTCTTCCCCTTGCTCTTCCTCTACCCCTGCCTCGACCGCGACCTCTTGCTGCGGATTCCTCAGCTGGCGCATTGACTGCAGCTACGGGCCTGACGCCGTTGAACCTAGTGTTAACCATTTGCGGACAAAAGAGTGAAGGAGATTATATACCAATTCGGATCACTAGATACCAATTGGAACCATGTTATAGCACGAAAGGAGACAAGGGAAAACATAGAGATTTCCTAAAGGCCTATAGCCTCTCGAAGAAAAGTACAGATGTCTCCATACCGTTCCACAAGACTCTACTAGACTCATTTTGGTACACTGAGATCAACTAACCTAGGGTTCTGATACCAACTTTTTCATGACCCAGACTATCGTGATTGGCACCCATACTAACCCTCCGGTGGGAGAACCATTGCTACAACCCAAATAACCAAATAAACAAAACTAAATCATTTAAAGATACGGAAGTAGGCTTGAATGTCTAAAGAAAAGGAAATAGGGATTTCCCATAAACTCCAGAAGTCTAACAAATAAATGCAGAAGTTAATCCCTAGAACCTAAAAGTCAATATACCAAAACTAGAACAAGGATCATAAGTCAAAAACAAATGGGTACAACCTGATTAAACATAAGAAAATCTGAAGTACTAGTCTAAGTTCGACTATGTGGACATAAACACAAAGAGAACTCATGGCAGCCCGAAAGAACTGACTCACCCTAGAATTCGAGTCGATCACTAGTTTTCTAAATGAGGTCTGTTAGTAGCCGCCTGAAGATGCCCTGTACTCAACAAAGAAAGAGCAAGTGCAATATCAGTACACAACCACAGTGTACTAGTAAGATCACGCGGCTATCCCAATAGGTGAAACATATATAAGTCATTACAATCAATAAATAAAATGCATACACCGAGCATATACAATATCAATTATCACTTACGAACAACATACAATTTCACAATCACAAAGATATATAGATATGGCAAGTTATTGGTCCTCTCACAGAACCCATACACAAATTGTTAGTGTACCGGTACGTGGTACCCGATCTAAGTTTGTGTGTCGAAAAAGACACCTGATCCCATCTATGCACCAGAACATGGCACCTGATCAAAGTTAGTGTATTGGAACGTAACACCTAATACATTCAACAAGCCACAATCAGAATCACAATGTACACTCTCATAATCATACAATCAGTCATGATTCATGGCATACAATTATTCAATCATCCTCATCAACGATTCGTGTGATCAATAATGCAACATTTGTATACATACATTCATTATAATGAAGTAATTACTAACATATATCACTCCAACATGAAATCACAATCATCACCTACCTCGATCAAAGCTTGAATCCCCTAAGAAACTTGATTCTTCCCTTTCCAGATTTTTTTTGCTTGTTCCTGTTTACAAACAATCAATATAATGCGGGGATCAATAAACGAAGGCTAATTACCTAGATTACAATCAACGCTATCAACCCTAGGCCAAACCCATGATCTCAATACCCAAATTAGGACTTTTTCCACCATCCAAACAGCTCCAAAACCATTCCCCATCAATAATTACCCATGAAATTACATTCTACGGATCAAAATCGGATTTGGGAAGTAAAAAACCTTATCTTTAGCCTCAAGAATGGTGAAAAACTGCCAAGAAGTTGCCCTGGTTCGTCTCCTAACTCTTAAGAATGAAATTTGCAGAATAATGGCATTTTTGGTGATTATTTATGACTTAATTCGCGATTGGCCCGCTATGACGGCCCCCATTCTGCCACAGTGGTATCACCCGGCTTGCACGGAACCAATGGGGCAGATTAAGAGTTTCAAACCCCCAAGTCACAACACCCCTTCATCCCATGACACTCAGAAACTACCATTTCGCGCTAAGATCAATTCTATAAAGTCGTACAATTTCATTAACGTCTTAGCTATCCACTTGGTATCAGAGCTATGGATGAAAAGAAATAGGCCAAATGGTCGGGTGGACTCTTGTACTTGTGTCGAATTGTAAACTAGACCTTTCTACTTGTAACTTTATCAAGTGAACCCTTGAACTCAACAAAACACAGTATATTAACCCTTTTTTTATTTGAGCACGGTGCGTGTAATACAACCAAATTACACCTGAAATCCATGTCATTTTGAATGACACGTCAAGCATGAAAAGATAAATTATATTAAAAAAAAGTTATTCTTTTTCGTCTTTGAGGTCACCAAGCCGCCGCCCCTTACTCCAAATCCAAACCCACCTCCCACCATTTTCCATCTTCCTTACCCAGGAACTCTAAAGCACAAAAAATCACCAGCAGTGATAGCTTGAGAATTGTTCCCATTTGACAATTTTCTAGAAAAGATAAATTCTCCCTCTTCAACCCAAGCTACGAGTCTAATATCAAGTCAAATTCCTCAATTT
>JAJOOH010022996.1:0-14202 GCA_029582605.1 Solanum gracilifrons
TGTAGAAAAAGTAGAAGTAGATGAAGTTACTTTAGTTCATCTTTTTGGTAGGCCTCAATGTACAATTTCTATAGCTTTTAGTCCAACTCTTTAGTGCAGTGTTAGTCCTCCAAACTCCCATTTCTAAATAAGAGTAATAAAATAAAATATAAAAGAGTTAAAAAAGAAAAAATAAGTGATTTAAGAAAATTATATAAATAACATTAATGATGAGATGAAGCTTAAGAAAAAACGTCAAATAAATTAGTAGTATTGATGATGATAAAAGTTAAATAAATCATTTTTTCTATTATTTAAATTTTTAACATAAAATTTCCAATCTTTTAAATTAAAAATAAATGTTAAAAATAAAAATAAAAATCGAGGGAATAATTATTTTAAAGAAAAATATAACCAAAATTGTCAGAAAATTAATTCTTCATGTGGGTTGTTGTATATGTAGAAAGGCACGTGTACAATTAATGAAGCACAATTAATTTTATAGTACAATTTGAAATGCTTTGTGTACAACATGGTAGTGCCGTGTTCATGCTTTAAAGTGTCAACTCTAATAAGGAGCCAAATGAGTAATAATAATAATTCTAATAAGGAGTAATGAGTAATAATAATAATTGCAATGTTAGTCCTTCCAGGTAATGAATAATAATAATAATTGCAATGTTAGTCCTTGGTGTTAGTCCTTCTATTAATGTACAATTCTTTTTGCACGTTGTACAACTAATTAATGCAGTCAAAAGTTAATGTACAAAATTGTATGCATGTTGTACAAGAGTATTAATGCAGTGTTGGTCCTTTCCAACTCTCACTTCTAAATAAGGATAAGGAAATGTACAATTCTTTATGCACGTTGTACAACTAATTAATGCAGTCAAAAGTTAATGTACAAAATTGTATGCATATTGTACAAGAGTATTAATGCAATGTTGGTCCTTTCCAACTCTCACTTCTAAATAAGGATAAAAAATTTGTTGTTGTTAGTTGTTACACCCTCCCCGTGATCCGTCCCTTGCATGTAACGGTATTTGATTGGTCATGATCAAGTTGTTTATAAAAATAAAATAATATTTTTTAAAAATTTATAATTAAAATGAATTATGAATATTTGTATAGATATAAGATTATGTTATTAAACATTAAAGGAATGATTGTAAATTTAATTTTTTTTATAGGGATGAGGGTCTGAAAAATATTCCAACTTTGGTCGGATTTGCTGTTACGATACTAAACTTTCATAAGGACATATTACCTCCCTAGACTATTTAGTACCGTATTTTTTACCTCCTGAACTATTTAATAGCGTATTTTAAAGGTATATATGTGCCCACGTGGACACATTACTATTTATAATTTTGCATTATTTTTTATGTCCACGTGGGCAAATATATATGTTTAAAATACGATATTAAATAGTCTAGGGAGGTAATAGGTCCTCATGAAAATTTAGTATCACAACAGTAAATTCGACCAAAGTTAAGGTATTTTTCAGACTCTTATTCCAATTTTCATATGTACAATACTTCGTTTTTTAACAAGCTAATGTTTTTGAGTATATATGAAAAATTATGGAGTTCGTCTAAAAATTAGCTCGTGAGACACTGGGCATTAGCAGCTCTATTGATAAAGATTAATATTTTTTGTTGGATGCGTTGATATTCTCATTTATTCATTCTACTTTTCTCATGAAAAGGAATGAAAATTAGAGATCAAATCGATCAAATATTGGAGACGGTCAATGCCATCTATAGGTGAACAAAATCAAATTGAAAACTACACCAAATTGTAAATCAAGTTAAATTAAGAAAATAAATTGATTAATAGTTTATTTTGACTTGGTTTGATATTGGAGAAAAAAATCTGATTAGACTTGGGATAATTTCGTTTAACTTTCAAAAATCAATTCGAGATCAAATCAATCCGACATTATTTATGTAATTTTTAAAATTAATTTTATACATAAAAATATTTACTTTGATGTAATTTCAAAATATTTTTTTATACTTTTTCATATTTTTATCTTTTAATATATTATTTCAAATTTGGACTAAAAATTTTGAATGGTCCAATAAATGTTATAATCGATAGATATTACTTATTAGTAACTCTAATAAATCTCAAATCAATGATAATGCTAACAATAAAAAGTCAATTCAATACTAAGAACGACAATAATGTTGAATAATTGTTTTTTAATTTTACACTGGTTTAGACAATTAAAATATATAACCTAATTTTAGTTTTTTTTAATGTTTAATCATGTAATTAATAGCTATTAGACTTGTTTTGGCATGATTTAGTTTTTTAAAATTATGATCATTTTCATTATAACTTATTTATTTGAAATATTTATTTTATGTCGTTTCATTATTATTTTTTGTTGAATATTTTAGTGTCACCACTCATTAGAGAAATATTTGAAGCACAAGTTAATAACTGAGAAAATCCAAAAAAAAAATCGGGGCCGGTAAACCAAAATTTTGCTGATTTGATTTATAAATTTGAAAATTCGATAACAAATAATTTAATTTGATATTTAAAAACTCAAATTAACTCGATCCATGTGTGTTAGAGACATTAGTGGGAGGTGCTATTCCTCCATTGTCAAGGTGAAGGAATAGTATAATCGGGAGCTTATTCGATTCCACCCCAACGTTTAAAGATTTTCACAAGTATAATATCGATACTTGTTTCTCTGCTTCCATTTCAAAAATTATTATATTCATTTTTATAAATTTATTTTTCTAAAAAAAATATTTCTCAAAAAAATTAGTCAAAAGAGAGATTAATCTAATTAGTAAATCAAAATATTATTATATGTTCTTAGTAGTTAGTACTAGGTAGATTATTATTTTTTTTACATTAATTATCATACACCAAATTGACTAATCCATGTTTTGATGGAAACTTTAGTGGGGACAAGGTGGGGAAGTGGAGAGAGACGGATATACGTATCTTATGCTGTATGCTACCTAACTTCTCATGTATTAGTTGACTTGACGTGTTTATATTACTCCCTCCGTTTCATAAAGAATGACCTCCTTTCCTTTTTAGTCAGTTTAAAAAAGAATGACCTCTTTCCTTTTTTGATAACATTTTACTTTTTGTTTTCCACGTGACATGTTTAAGACCACAAGATTAAGGGCAATTTTGTACATTTGACATGACTTTAATTTAGGACCACAAGATTCAAAAGTCTTCTTTATTTACTTAAACTCCGTGTCAAGTCAAACCAGGTCATTCTTTGTGAAACGAAGGGAGTACTTCTTTTCCCTTTAAATAATAATAATAACAAAGAATACAAATCAAATTCTCTTAATTTGTTAAAATAGATAAAAATAAATAAATTAATAATCTACTATTAGAATAAGAGTCAAATAAAATAAAACTAAATATATACTAGGTAAGTATATATAGATAGACATCGTTTAAAATTGAATGATTGAATGCATTTACTTTTTCGAATATTTTTTATTAGATCCCACTAAGATTCATTACTTCCTTTAGTCCAATATAAATAAATTGTACGTCAAGGCTTTCTCCAATATTTCTATTTTGATCTCATGTATTAGAGACTTCGTAGACTAGAGTATTTAAGTTATACATATGAATTGAAATCAACTTTTGTTGTCCCTAAAGATGGTTTAACACCTACACATAAAATATGTCATCTTTGGCTCAGTCTCAACTAGAAAATGCATGAAGTTTTACGGTTTATTGAGGTGAATATAAATAATTAAAATAAATTATATATTTTATGAGATTAACTCTACTACTAGCAAAACAAAAACACAACTTGAACTCAAAGTATTTAATTAGAGCGATTTATTAAGAGTTTAAAGTATTCAATTAAAACAAGAGTTGATTTAAATGACGAAATGAAATATCACGACAAATTTAAGAAATTAATTAGGGATTATTGATCAAGCCAAAATCTAAAGTGATAGTCTTAGGGAAATATGGGCTCAATTGATAATGGTGAGGCCCACTGTCTCTGCTTTGAAAATAGGGCCCAATGCTGACTACTTGATGGCCTAACATGGCATGTGAAATCTATGTGAATGCATGTTGTCTTGATCCTTATTATTAGATGCTTAATACATTTTACTCCAAAGGACATAGTACATAAACGTGATATTTAAATTGGCTTTAATTGATATCTATATTTTTTAATTTTATATGTTTACAAATAAATATTTGAATTTGTATAAATCTATACAACTAGATAGACATGTTATACATTTCATAATAAAAACCAATTGAAGTGTATCTAACGTGAATCGTCATGTAGGACGTATATGCCTAATGTTCACTTTTATAAAAATTTAAGTGTCTACTTATGCATACTCAAAGCTAAAGAATGTAATATCAATTGAAATCAAGTTAAGTTATACGCTTATCTATTATGCCCTGCAAATTTAAGCACCTATTCACTTGATCGCATGGTGGTTTATTTGGCGCATCGTTTCTATTTTCATGTTCATGTCAACCATATTTAGAACATTAGATAAGTGTATATATAGGAGCATAGAAAAATAATTTCACATTCAAATGTGTGCAGTATAATAATAAATATTTTTCCTGTCTCAATTTATATGACTTACTTCTTTTTTTATCAATTTAAAAAAGAATGACATATTTCTATATTTAGTAACAATTTAACATTAAAATACCTATTTTATCTTAACAAAATTATTCATAATCATTCAAATACCTATGACTTATTTTAAACTTCATGTCAAGTCAAACAACATCAGATAAATTGAGACGGAAAAATATATATCTAACAATTGTACCATAACTGTCCCATACTAGTTGATCACTTTTAATTTTACATGATATTTAATAAATCATAAATAAAAGCTAGATTATTTTTTTTATTAATGTGATCACTTTAATAAGGTGGACAACTATTTACAATATAATGATCAACTAATATGGAATGGAAAGAGCAGTATTATTTTGTAGGCAATAATACAACATAAGTTATGGTGCGGTGTTAAGACTGTAGCATTCTTAACAGAGGTCTCAGATTAACATCATGGATATGAAGAAAATTGTGTTGAAAATTACACGCTCTAATGGATTCTACATTACGCTATTCGAATTTAGTCAATTCTCTAATGCGAGCTCTAGGCCGGAGATAAAGAGAAAAAAAACAATGTAAAATTAAGTTCAGTTAGAAAAAAAAGATTGTTTTGGCTGCTAGATAATTGATGTGATAGAAATGGGCCTTAACGGTCAAAAACAGCTCTGCAAGCAGATGGTACACAGAAACAATAAGTGTGAACTGACAGGAATTTAATATATACACATGTTGTCCTATAGTTGGTTCAGAATATTATGATTTTAGTATTATTTTTATTGAATTGGGAATCTCTACCCTAGCGATGATAATATTTTATTTTTCAATTTATGTGGAAGTATTTAATTAAATATAAATTATTTCAAGAAAAAAAAAATTAAGTTTGTAACTGAAGATAAATTATAATTATAAATTATTTTATTAAGATAGAATTAAAAAAATAAAACTACTATTAAATATAAAAATATGTTATTTTTTAAAAAATTATAAAAGAAAAGTATTGAAACCACTAATGAATTTGACGCTTATTATTAGTTTCATCTCGAATTATTGATAATTTTAAAAACATGCTTCTAATTGACTAACTACATTTAAATACACATCTGATCTGCCACATGACATAGCAAGAGTTCTTAAACTCTTGTAAAAGTGTGTTCCTCTAATAAAAAGCTGAGAAAAGTGTTGAACAAACCCCTAAACTTAGCGAGAATCTAAAGGGGTATTTTACTCATATTGCAAGATATGGAGCGTATTTTAAGTTCAGTTAGTCAAGTAAAGATGTGTTTTTAAGGATGTCAATAATTCAGAGATAAAATTAATAATTCTCATTGAATTTAAGGATATTTTCAATACTACTCTTCTCAACTAACAAACAAAAAAATAATCACATAAATTGAGACGAAAAATTACTAAAACAAATACATGATTTAAAATTAATTGTAGCATAAAAATTTGAGTATCTTCACAAATATAATACTTGAATCGACGAAGATTTTGTCAAAACTTTTAATAAAATGGTACCAAATAATCTCCCCCCTAAAACGATCCGAAAGCTCCAAAAATTTATATTAAAGTTCTTTGAAGCTCTTTATTAAACTTCAATAAGTTCAAAAAAGAATATTCATATCTAGCTTATGAACAATATTATTATAAAAAATATATGATGTCATCGTATTACAATTATTATTATAGAATATTTGGCCGAATTTTCTAATGATCGACATAAATATTTTTATATTTTTTTTAATATAATATTTTATTACTGGATAAAATATTATTGTAGACTATCTTAAAATATTTTATTTATAATTCCAAAGTTACAGCTAATACTTTAAAGATGAAAATAAATTATTAAAAACAGCACCGAAAAATTTAATAAATCAATAAAAATTAGCATTATTATACTAATCATTTGGAGAACATCAACCCAACGTGAGGGATGAAATGAAACACACAAGAAAATCTCTTGCAAGAATAGGAACAAAAAAAAAATTGGTGGGCCAAGGTGAAATTTAAGGACAATAATATCATAGATGTCCAAATTAAATAGATAATAATTATTTGAATTCAATTCTATAGTCGTCTTTTTTGTTTTAAAAATGCGCAGTCAAAATAAATGCTAGTCGGCTAACATTATTACTTTCAAATAATGCACAGTTAAACTAAAATTTGACTAATTTAAATTCGCATTACATAGGATCCAATTCAATGAAAGCATTTTCTATTAAAAAATTTTCTTATATCCAGAACTCGAACACAAAATCTTTAGTTAAAGAAAGAAATAACGCAATTCACTATATTACATTTTTTCGTGACGATGTAGTCACTTAATTATCAAACGTCTAAAGAAAGAAATAACGCAATCCACTAGAAGCCGAAGTAATATACTGTGCTAAATTGGAAGTATCACAAAAGAAAGTTACGCGCACTTATAGTAAAAAAAGGAGACATGAGATGACATACAACAAATTTATCATATTTTCTCATAATAATAATAATAATGTTTGGACTGGATTACAAATTTTAAAGTTGAAATTTGAAAATTTGAATTGTTGAAGTTCTTATTTTTAGAATTAGAAGGTGTGATTGAACATATATTTTATTAAAAAAATTATGAGTAAAAGTGAATTTATCCAAAAACTAATTTAAGCAATTTTTGGAAACTTAAAAATATTTTGAGAATAAATTTTTATCATCTAATCTAATATATGAAATCAAATGCTAGCTTAATTACTTCAAATGCTCATCAAAATTTGATTGGATAGGAAGAGATACACATTCTTGGTACAAATTATGTAGTGGTTTTTTATTTTTGGATAACCCTCGGTCGTTATAACTTCTAATAAAGTCTTTACTTTTGGGTGAGTATTTTTTGCGTATTGGATATACTCCCACGGTATAATAACCTTCAACCACACATAAAATATGAATTGCACTAGATAATCCTTATGCAACAGACTCGACTTAAAAGACATTAAAAAGGGATCGAAATCATCAATCTGGATAACTACCTTTCAAATCAACGGAGTCGAAGGACATGTAATGTAATGGCTTTTGATTGGCGTTTTGTGTAGGCACGAGATGAAAACACTATTTTAGTGAAAAGAATTGAAGGAAGAAAATGGCCAACAATAGAAGTGCAACTCATCATTTCCCCACTCCTTTTGTCCTAACATAAGAAGCAAACGAGAATCAATTCCCTCGTGGGCTCCAAACATGAGATAAAATTTGAAAAGCAAATGTGAAAGATCAAAATCCAATCCACACCAAGGCTTCAACTACACCACAATCAAAGCATCTTTTTTATCTTTGTTTTTTTATTGTTTAACTCTTCCAATCAAAGCATCTCAATCTTTTACTAATCTATACTCCATGTTTGTTTTGACTTTGGACAAACCTTTTTCAAAAGTAATTGTTGGTTTATTTTTACTTGTTCATTATTTTGAAAATAGTTTTTTATTTGTTTATAAGATATAATATTTTTTTTAATTCTTAAGAGTAATTACTTATTCTCCAAATTATTTAAAAAATTAAGACTATATATCAGTTAATATGAATATTATGATAGAATATTTATATTAAAATTATTTCTTAAAAGTTCTGTAAAGTTTGAAATAGACGTGCAAAAGTGAACAAAGGGAGTAATTAATAAAACGATAAGTTTATTATATTTTAGAAAATGGGCTGACAATTGAATAGTATTTAACAATAAAAATATAATAGGTACAAAATAATAAATTATCTCTTAATTTTTAAGATTAAACAAGTAAACCGAATAATTATTTTAGTATAATAAATAAGTAAAAATAAACGGAGCGAATACTTTCCTTCTCTCATATTAATTGATCATTTTAAATTTTACATGATACTTAAGAAATCATAAATAAGATGATCAATTTTACTAATTTATTGTTTAAAAATATTGATAGATATAAAGATAATTTACGAAAAATATGCTTAATAGCATAGAACATATGCATAATTATTATTGTAATAGATACAATGTAATACTTCTTGTTTCATATTAGATAGACATACTTCTTGTTAAAAATATATGTCTCATTTTATTTGATCACTTATTAAATCAGAATATAATTAATTATTTTTTTCTTTTTACTCGTACAATTAATATGACCTTTGGAAGTTTATATAAATTTTGAAGATCTAAGAAATAAGAATTTCTTTTATCAATACGCTAATTAATATGAACAAAGGGCAAAATAGTAAAGTTGATCAATCTAGTACTACGTCCTTTCATTTTTACTTGTCAATGTTTGACTTGACACATCCATTAAAAAAATAATTATTGATATGTATTTTTACACATTATTCCTATTAAATGATGTTTAGTATTAGGTCTTGAAAAAAAATTTGAAGAATAATATTTATGATAATAGTAAAATATGGGAAAAAAATAATTATCGTTTTTTGATATATCAAATAAAAATGTATTTTAGAAATAAATGACAAATAATAATGAATAAAGAGAAGAATAATTTCTTAATCATCCTGAAAATAGAAAGTGCATCTAACATGGGACCGAGGAGTTAAATTCTTGAAAAAAGAAAATTTCTAACTTCTAACATTTATTTAGAATAATTATAGCGGTAAAATGAGAAAAATTTAATTAATTTATATTGATTTAGTAAATAGATAAATTATTCGAGCATGTATTTGCAGTAAGATGACGAATGGCGGGAGTAATATATTCCTCAGTTTGGTAATTTTATTTTTTTATTTTTCATCCAATGTTTGATATTGAGCTAGACTAAATTGGAATTTGCATCAGGTTATCTAATATTGAGAGAGTAAAACGCTTTCTAACAAACACAATTTTGTACTGAAAGACTCGAATTAAAGATCTCTTAATTAAGAATAAATGAATACTTAAGACTCCACCATAATCTTTGTTGGGGGTTAAGTAATTAGTTATTAAACCTTCAAAATCTCTTGGGCAATGGGCATGCAGATGGGATAGGTATATTACTGCTTGATACGGAACGATGTTAAATGTGACCACCTAAATCCGTCAACATGCATTAACGCCGTTACTTCTATACCAAGCAGTCCCCCACTGATCAACTCCCACGCTTTGCTCCACTCACTTCATTTCACTACTCTATTATCCACACTTGTATAGCTTCTTCTTCCTCATCCATGTCTACTATGGATTCCATCATTCATATCAACTACGTTTCATTAATTTTAGTGTTTTTGATCAGCACGGTAATGTCAACTTCTATCGGCATTAACTACGGTCAGATTGCCGATAATCTCCCGCCTCCGGAGAAAGTAGTTCCATTAGTAAAGTCCATGGGAGCAACCAGAGTGAAGCTCTATGACGCCGATCCACATGTCCTTAAAGCATTTGCAAATTCTGGTGTTGAGTTTATTGTCAGCCTCGGCAATGAGTACCTCTCCGATATGAAGGATCCTGCTAAAGCTCAGGCGTGGGTTAAAACTAACGTCCAAGCTTATTTACCGGCGACGAAAATCACCTGCATCGCCGTTGGAAATGAAGTGCTAACTTTTAACAACACTGCACTTTCCGACAATCTACTTCCGGCGATGGAAAATGTTTACGCCGCTCTTGTTAGTATGAACTTAGATAAGCAAGTGAGTGTAACTACTGCACATTCAGTTGCCATTCTCGAGACTTCCTACCCGCCGTCCTCCGGAGCTTTCCGTCGAGATCTTGTTAGCTGTATTACTCAGGTGGTGGATTTCCATTGTAAAACTGGTTCGCCGTTTTTAATCAATGCTTATCCTTATTTTGCGTACAAGGCAGATCCAAAGCAGGTGCAGCTGGATTTCGTGCTGTTTCAGCCTAACCAGGGGATTGTTGATCCAGTAACCAATCTTCATTACGAGAACATGCTTTTCGCCCAAATCGATGCGGTTCACTCTGCTTTAGCTTCAATTGGCTATAAAAATGTCTGCGTCCAGATCTCGGAGACAGGTTGGCCGTCTAAAGGAGACGCCGATGAGCTCGGAGCTACGCCGGATAATGCGAGGAAATATAATTGCAATCTTATTAAACTTGTGAGTCAAAAAAAGGGTACTCCGTTGAAGCCTAACAGCAATTTGAACATATACGTCTTTGCTTTGTTTAACGAGAACTTGAAACCTGGCCCTATGTCGGAGCGCAACTACGGCCTTTTCAAGCCTGACGGCACACCGTCATATCCCTTAGGATTCGCCGGAATCAACGCCGGTGTCAGCACTAATAGCAGCTCCGGTAGAAGCCCATCAACTGGCGGTGGTTCTTCAACACCGACGTCGTGGTCACCGCAGGACGGAAGTTCCTCTCCCGGATATATGTCCATTACTTCTAATTCGGTAAGCATACATTTAGTTAGTTTTAGTTTTTTTTATAATATTTCAAATTAGTCTACACCGTCGTACGACGCCGACGCCGGCGCCGGCGCTAACACTGGAGTTATTTAATTTCAGGGGGGAGTTCTATTTTGCTGGAAATCCTGGATTCTGCAACTCCACATCATAGTGGGTTCAATTTTACTGCTATTTTCTCAACTGTAAACTCCGTTATTGGAATTGCTGTGAAGTTCCGCCATTGTTGAGTACTGTTGTAAAAGCTAATTTGGGCGTTTCCGCCATAGCTAGTTGCCGTTTTATTCTTTGATTATAGTCTTATTCTTTTGTTTAACGAATAATCGGCGGCTTGATTTGCTCTGCTGATGAGATTCGTCGGTACGCCGGAAAGTCCAAAAGATGACAGCTGCTCTTCGCTTTCCTCGCTGGCTTGATGATGTACTTATTTTCTTCATGATAAAGATTAGATCAAGTTTGTAATTTGGTAACAATAATTTTGTATATTTATCTATCGCTACATTAATTTGTACAATTGTACTCCATGTATTATTATAGCTTCATTTCATCAATGGCATCTTTTCTTGTTTCATTAAAAATTAAATGTTTATGAACACATTTTTAATTTACTCAAATACGTCAAAAATATTTACAAGTATCTGAAATAAATTAATTCAAACGGACTCTAAATATCCATAACGCAATATAACTTCATTTGATGTGTGATTCTTTTGGTATTGTTTACTCAAATAAAAACAAGAAGTTGCGGTTCAGTTTGTATGCCAGATTTAAAAGACATATAATTTGGTTAAATAAAAATTACATAAGATTAAATAAGAATATCTTTTCTGGACAATTGTAACAGACAATTGATTCTCCAGTTGAAAAGCTTTAATTGTTCATTATTTTAATATTGTAGTTAATGTTGAAAACTGACTTCTAGAACTTAGTACCGTTGAACTATTTGTTTCAATTCTTTATCGACATTAATCCTCTCCATTTTAAAGTCGTTGGAGCCTTAAAAAAAAACCTATTTGATATTGCTATTAAAAATTATTTATTTTCAGAAGTAATTTTTAAAAATTGCTTTTTTAAAAAGTATTTTTGAAAAATAATAATTTGTGTTTGATTAATTCATTTGAAAAGTGTTTTTGATAAACAAATCGTGTTGACTAATTTTTTTTTTTAAAAACCTTTGAGAGTTAAATTACGAAAAATGTTAAGTATCAATGTACTTTTAATAATAAGGTTATTATATAGAGAGAAACTATTTTAAATATCTATTAGAAATTTTTTAATTAAAATATACATATTCAAATTTCCAATCAATATTGTACATAAATAAATAAATTAAATATTAATATAATATTAACATGATGACTTAAATATAATTCAAAATATCAAAAAAAAAAAAATTGAAAAACCATTCCACTATATATGAAAAATTCACCACAAAAATAATTAAAGTCCTTCATATTTTTAATCCTACAAAAATGTTGTTGTTACATGTATTTCTGATTCTATAAAATAAAATGTAAAATAAATAATAAAAATTTATAAACATAGAATAAAATAAAAAATATATTATATAAGAATAAAAAATAAAATTCTTGAATAAAATTCTTGAATAAAATTTAACCAAACTTATGAGATATGCTAATTAATTAATAAGAGATATATGGTAAATATGTATATGTGAGAGAGATATTTTAGTATTCAAGAAAATAATTTTCTGCTTGTGCTAGTGCTTTTTTTGAGAAACAAATTTTTTTAGCTTCTTCCCCAAAGTAGAAAAACTGCTTATGCTTCCATGTAAAAACAGTTTTACGAATTTGCCAAACACTAATTTCTTTTTTACAAAATAAACATTTTTGGTCTAGCAACAGTAATGCCAAACAGATTCTTAGTAAGGAGCTATATTCATGTGATGATATTATATTTATATATATATATATATACACACACGTAAAGTCCTTCTCTTTTTGGATTAGAGTTGAATGATAACCATTCCTCCTATAATATTATGGTATGTTTTAAAAAAAAAACATCTTTATTATATACTGACTCTTAATTTAATACCAAAAGAGTTTATTGAATTATGAGAATATACATGTATAGGGTAAAATATCCTTGAATATAGTGTATTTGATAAATCTTCATGATAAAGTAATTTTTGTAAGAATTCCTACAAAACATAGTGTAAATTAGAAGGGAGGGATTAATATTTTATGTTTAAATGATGATATACTCTCTCTTTCCCTAATTGTTTATCCATTTTGACAAATCAAGAAAAGACAATTTCTTTTTATTTATTATATCCTCAATTAATTACTTTTTTCAAAGTAGAATTTCTTGAAAATCTTAAGTTTTTAATTCATCCACTTTATAATTAATAAGGGTAAAATAATAAAGTCACTATGTCAATAATTATTTTCTTAATAGGTGTGTCAATTCAAAAGTGGACAAATAATTAAAAACAGAAAGAGTATAAAATATAAAATTAAAGAGCTAAAATAAAAAATATTGAGTTGCAAGTTAAAGGGAGTGTATATGTATTTGGCCAAGAATATTTTTCTTAAATCTTTGTGTCCAACTAAATGCTAAGGAGTAGTAGTGGAAAGTGGAAACGCTTGGGACCTTTGAGTCTTTAAATCCTATTCAGAGTTAGCTGAAGGTGACCATATTTACTCTTGGATAACTTTGTTTGCATATTCTCATCACGGTCAGTCTCTAACACTATTTTACTATTTTATTTTAATTTTTATTTTATTTCATATGAGTTAATTTGATTTGACACGAAATTTAAAAAAGAAACTTGTGGTCTACTTAATAAATAATTATTTGGTGTTTTTTGTCTCGATTGAAATTTAAACCTAAGATCTAGTAATTTTCAACTTATTTCATTGATCACTAAGTCGGATTACATGTGGTGCATAACTCGACTCGTTTGTATTACAGGCTGAAAGTTTCTTCATTTGTAGCAATTTGTATTTTATGTGTAAATTTTACAAAAATTGCAGTAAATAGTCAATATGAATTTTCACAACTTAAAAAATATAGTGGATTCAAGGGTTACTACTGTAGGAGTGGCAAACGAGCGAGTCGAGTTGAAAACGAGTTAAATAAAAAATAAATAGAATACTTGACTTGACTTATATTTTAAATGGGTAAAAATGAGTTACCCAATGTCAACATGGATATCCATATTTAACCATATTATTATAAGGATCATGTGAAAAGTTTCAAAAGTAAAAAATACTCTTCAACCCACACCCCCCATTCCACCCCACCCC
>JAJOOH010022997.1:0-31634 GCA_029582605.1 Solanum gracilifrons
TATATAACTCATAAGGTTGTCATCAGGTGAAATCTTGTATCTAACTAATAGTAAAATAATTTGATTGAATTGTCTAATCTAATTAAAAAGACAATGTAATTCATAATATGTACACTCAAGTCAGAATCTGATTACTAACATTTAGACTGAAAGTCACAAACATCCACAGGGCTAGAAAGAACGATAAAATATGTCCACATGGCATAAATAGTTGATCATAATTTCGGTAGGAAACAGAAATACATTACAGTTCAAGTATGAAACTCGAACATACTACGCATATCACAAAATCAACAAACTCCAGTAAAAAGACTACAACATATACATTGACTACACATATGCTACCACAAATATCTCAGCAAAAAGGCAACAGAAAGGGTAAGTGTTTTAAAGCTGAAATACATACAAACCTCATATGTTACCTTGTCACCACCAATTGAAAAGTGCTTGAGTTTGACATTTCATAAGATTTTAGATATAATCCAAACTGCCCATGGTTGTGGTCCTTGTTGTGAGAAGTCATTACATTACATGAAATGTCATGTAGCCAAGGTACAAATTCATATCATTTAGTAAATTCAAGAAGTTTGACTATGGGTAAGATATAGATATTAGACTCTATTTTTTTAATAAATTGAGGCGACAAAAAATAAATACACAAGTAAACTGATCTCTTCCTTTTTCTCTTGTAAGAAATTTTAAACTCGGGCCTGTTGCAGAACAGCAATATACAGCACATAATATACATATTAGAACATTTTGTAAAATACACAGGTTAATTAGAGTTTTGTATATCATGATGTGAAAACAATGCATGCTTTATCCCAAAGATGAATAAGAAAAACAATTTAACTATCCGATGTGAACTTGGATTAAGTGATGCGTTCATCCAAATCTAATCGTGGGGTATTAAGAAGAAGTTTCACAAGTAACACCAACACCTTCTAGAAGTAGGCTCTAATTATTGAGCACTCTTCTAGATCAATTGGTGTTGTTGGATATAAAGAACAAAGGTCGGTTGAGGAAGTCTTCTATTGATGTTTGGGCCTTTCTACTCCATTATCTTTAATTTCTTCTGTGGTGAATTTGGTTATTGCTCATTCAGAAAACCCCAATAAGAAGGCCTGTGACAGGCTATTGATCTGCAAAAAGAAGCAGCAACCAGAAGCTTTAGGTATATCTATCTTCAATTATGTATGTAGTGTACTCTTTCTTCATTAGCTCATGCTTGATCACACCCAAGTTGAATCTTTTTTTGGTACTGAACAACATTTGGCATACTTAGACTTGACCGCATGTTCCTTGTTATTTGTGATTTAATGGTATGTTGACTGAAGCACACTCGGCGTAAGATGATACATGATTGTATCTTTATTCTCATCCGCCAATCATTTTTGATTCTCGTGAAAATGGACTCTGGATGAACTGAGCACCCCTTGTTTATATGCTAATTTCATGTGAGAAAAAGTAGGTGCAAATAAATCTTGGAGTTGCTTCTATTTCTCATTCCTCAAAGAATATTCTAGAATCACAGATGGAACTAAAGATTCACGTTTTCCTATGACACCTCTAACTTCTTTATTCTTTGTGGTTTGATGATCTTGTTACTGAAGCACACTGGGATGCAAAGGATATATTCTTGTCTCCTTATCTATGTCCTCCAATAATTAATATTCTCTTGGAGGTGGACTCCGGATGAACCAAGCAGTCTTTGAGGGCCTCCCTCAAGAGAATCAAAAATTATTGGAGGACTGGGATTAGGAGACAAGCAGGTCCTCTCTGGCCAGTGTGCTTCGATCACAAGATCATCAAACCACAAAGAACAAGGAAGCTAGTGCAGTCACAATAGAATGTGAATATTTAGTTCCACCTATGTTTACGAAGTATTATTTATGGAATGAGAAAAAGAAGCAACTCCAAGATTCGTTTGCACCTACTTTTTCTCAAATGAAATTAGCTTATCAACAAGGCTTGCTCATTTCAACCAGAGTCTGCTTTTACAAGAATACAAAATTATTGGATGACTCGAATAAGGAGACAAGCATGTATCGTCCTAGACCGAGTGCGCTTTAGTTAACAGAGCATCAAATCGCAACAAACAAGGAAGCTACAGTCAAGTCTTAGTATGCAAAATGATAATCAGTATCAAAACATGATTCAGCTTGGGTATGATCAAGCGCAAGTTGATGAAGCCATAATAGTCCAAGTTGTTTTCCGTGAAAGAGATAGAAGACCAAAGATAGAGATGACACTTGAAAGGATACCTCTATTTTTGAAAATACCGCTAGCATACAACACAAGTTAGAATTGAACATACCGATAGAATGCATGCTTTATCCCAAATATCAATTAGCAAAACATATTTTACTTCCCCGATGTGTAAATGGATTGAGTATGACACCCATCAAGATCCATATGCGGGTTTTTTTAAGAAGTAATTTTTAAGAAGTAGCACCAGTAACACAAACACCAAAATCTGCATAATTTAAGTTTCACTTCCACAATGCCTATTTACATGTAAGTCTATGAAATGTTCCAGCAAAAGAATCACTATCCAACATAAATATCCAAATTCATCTCAATAAATGAAAGCAAGTGAAAGATAAACTGACCAAATATGCGTCACAGTTTAGCCAATATAACACAGATCATATTCGTGTTATGACAAAATCATTAATCGATAGCTAAATCATCAATTTATCCATAATAAATAACAAGGGGATATATCATATCCAACTCCAAATCAATATATATGAATTGATGACGAAAACACCAATCAACTGACCAAATATGAATCCCACTTAGTCAATAGGTCTAAAACTATGCTCACAGAGTCACACATTTATCAGTCAACAAATAAGGTAACAATTTTCCATAATATTGAGCTCGTACCCACTTAAATTTTTATCATATCATTCATACGAAAACCCCATTACCCCTTAATTACGTACTTACCAACACAAACACTTCGAATAAGAGCCTAGAAAGTCTCAACTTACCTTAAGTCTGAATCACAAAGTGCAAATTTATGAATTTTTCCTTCATTGAGCCTCCGAAAGAATCTAATCCTATCAAATATGATATCTACATAAGAATAGGAGTTCATAGACATCCATATTTCTATACTACTATCCCGGTCCCAAAAGAAAAGATCCAAGTCCTCCTGATCTAAACAATAGTTATCTTTTAAAACTAATTTAGCCAAAACATATTAGCTTTGAAACCAAGTTGACAATAACCTAATTGCCCAAATCAGATATTGCTTGCTAATTAACCAATATAGGGTATAACATAGACGTCCCGATTAACATTGTTGAAAGTAAAAAAAAATCATAAATCAATGGAAATCTCTCGATGCAAGAATCAAGAATCGTTCGTCAATCTGCCTAAACAACATGCATTTAATTTAACAAAACCCTCTTGAGAAATAAAAATTTTTAGATTTTAATCTAGCATAGATTCATGTAAAACTCACTAATGATATTAGAAACCATATATCGATGATATCCGATGATTACCTAATGTTTTTTCTCTCACAAGTCATCTTTTAATATCCAAAAAGTTCTCTCAAATGAAATAACCTGGAGCAATATTTTTTTATATTATAGCAAGGATATGAATTTGATATTTTCAATTATGTTGCACCAGAAAATACACAACATTAATTTATGCTAAAATAACAATAACTCTCTCATATGACATTGAAATTTATCGATTCTCGTTCGGAGTCATATAGTTGAAACTCAATTCTAAGCTCAGCTTCCTAATAAAATACCATTTTTTCTTAGTTAATATTTATTTCATGTTTTATGAGAAAAACCTAAGCGCAACCTTTTAGAGTTACAACTATCACGACCCGAGTCTACACCCTGGACATGGTCGGCACTCGAGAACCATTGGTCGTCCCCAAGCAAACCCTCATCCTGGCTTAATACAAGCGGAAGACTAAATACAAAGCTTAAAAACTGAATAAAAATAATATATTCAACCCTCCTTAAAATAGGCAACTTAAGTCATTAAAACATTTAACAAAATAAATTAACAGACTTCTGAAACTCTATTGTCCATCTATGAAGCCTCTAACATAAAAAGATGGAAGTTGGGATAAGTCACACGACATCCTAACAACTGATATAAGTAAAAGTACAAGTGTAACCCTCCATAAGAAAGGAGTCTCACCATAGCTAACTCGAACTGCATGCGGTTTCAACGAAGCGTCTGCTGATGATCCTGAGTACCTGTATTTGCATCATGAAATGATGCAGGCCAAATGGCTTAGTACATAGAATGTACGAGCATGTAAGGGGAAATCTAAATCATAAACATATGCTTGAACTAGTAGAAAAGAAACATATTTACCTGTTTACAAACTTACTCAACTCAAGGAATACTTAAACTTACTCAACTGAGAAAGTACTCAAGGATAAGATACTCAACTTAGTAATAAGGTTCTCAACTTAGTGAAATAGGAATCAACTCAACAATAAGGTACTCGACTCAATGAAGCACAGTTCAACTCAAGATACTCAAGAATAAAGCAACAATAAAAGATGCAACACATGGAAAGCTTTTAAAACAGTAGATAGCAACTCAATGTATTGAAGAATACAATAACAACTCAATTTGATTATAATAAAATATAATATATCTTTGTGGGAGACTCTCTAACTAACAACCATCACTATGAGGTACGTGCTGATACAACTTCTTGCCCACACTGCCGAACTGTCCTATACTTTTCCGGGGTATAAAACATCTCAACTAAGTGGATCCACTAGTATATGCTAAAAAGCATTAAGGAATCATCCAAAAAGTATGACCCTTTCTACCCACATTGGCTACATGGTTTATCGGGGCTATGAGTTGTATGAACTCTCCCACATATCGGTGCTCAATACTACACCCAAAATACACTCAGTTCATATCTTTAAAAACATAACTCTTTCTATGGTTTGAGATTATTACTCAAAATCTTTTTATAAAAAGATATGTTACTCAAACTGCTTAAAACTCTTTTGGAAATGTCAGTTTCCTCCTCTTTTAAATGTGAAAATATTTACTCTGTTGAATGCTTAGTTCCCATATATCATTTTATGAAAATGAACTCAACTCTACCCTTTCTCAACTCAAGTCTAAAGACTTAAAACAAGTTTAGAAAAAATTGTAAAAGACTTCTGGGAATAAAGTGCATGCCGAAGTATGGACGTGAACAACTCAATTCAAGGTTTTCTATAACCATACATAGAACTCAATACTCGAGAATCAACAGCTTAGAACTCAAGAACTTCAATGGTAATACTCTTTTCAAGAAAAATCAACTCAGAGGGTTCATGCGGAATTATGGGATTGAACAATCTCAACTCAAGGACTTCATGATACTACTTCATCTCAAGAATGTTTGACTCATATTGTTCATGCGGAATTATGGACATGAACAACTCAATTCAAGGGCTTCATGGGTAACCTATAATATCCCCATGATTAGGAATATAATCTCAAAAGCGTTAGGAACTCCTTACTCAAGACATAGAACTTGAAAATACTACTCCTCTCAAAGATGCTCAATTTATGAAGTTCATGCGGAAGTTATGGGCATGATCGACTCGACTCGAGTGTCTAAACAATAATACGGAACTCATGTATACAACTCTTCTCATTTTCATACTTACTTCCTCAAAACGTAGCTCAAATCATTAGTTGATCTCAAAGGATTCACAATTGGACTCAAAGAATTTCTTAAACTCTACTCTTAACTCTCTCTGGAACTTAAATTATGAATTCAAGAGAAATGATTCATGATATGAAGGATCTCGTGATTATAATGTAGACTCATGAATACACTCTCCTCATTCTCATACTCACTTGCTCGAGTCATGAAAGAAGTTGTTAGAAATTATAGAAGACTCCTCAAAAAGACTTAAAGGGAAATTCTCAAAATGTTCGAAAGAACTCTAAAGACTTAACTCTTAGCTCTACCTTGAATTTGAATTATGAACTCAAGGTTAGGATTTGTGATAGGAAAGATATTGTGATGATTAAAAGTGTTTTAGATAGATAATCGTGAGAAATAGTTGAAAAACACTGCCTGGGGAGCAAATCTGCGACGCACAGATGAATTATATTGTTTGGTAGAAATTTTTTTTGAAACAGTGGAGTCCGCGTTATCTCCACGATGCGGAGAGAAAAATTTCACCTCTGAGAAACAGGTCCACACGAACCTTGTACCTGTTTTCTGTGTGACTTTTTCTTCCTCGTTTTCTAACCCCAATTCGCCTAGATTTGATTTTTTTTCTCAATTTCTCTTTAGATTCATATACCCAACATATGTACACAAGAATCTAATCATAAAAAACTCTAAAATCAACATGATTTCCGCAAAAACTTTACAATCCCATCCTAACTCAAGAACCAAAGCCAATTTCAAGAACACAATTTAAGATCATCAAACTTTCAATTTTCTAGACCAAATTTCACTGAAATAAACATGATTGGCGCGTGGGTGAATGAACTCAATGCTAAGTGAACTTACATACCTCTTAGGGATCGAACCCTTGGCGAAAATTTGCAACAACTCCCAAGAATCTCGACGAACTCCTTGATCCTTTCCTCTTTTCTCATCTTTTCTCTTTTTGAACTCTGAACTAAAACCCTAAGCGTATATTAGGATTATAAAACTGAACCTAATCAGATTAGACGCCTAAAACTTTATTAAAACAAATTAAATCTGGTTGGGTAAGGAAAAAACCAAACTACCCGTTACTATTTTCGAGTAACTTTCCTTATTTGGACTGCTCGACTTCAAACGGGGATACCTCCATTATACGAGCTCAAAATTTAGCAAACGTGGTGGCATTGGAAAGATAATTCAAAGACCTTTCATTTGATATCTTATGAGCCACCTAACTGACTTCGTACCGAAGGTTATGGTCGTTTGAAGTTTACCCAAAACTTAATAGAACATAGGAATGACTTGAATGAACTCTTCGTAGTTCTTCCTGTAACTCAAGGTGCTATATCTATTGACCTTAACATTGGAAAAAAAAATTAAATTCCTCGGTAAAATCCTACATACAATGAAGGATGGTTCATGTCTTAGTTTAAAAGATTTCTGGGGTGTTACAACAACAAACACTCCATATCGATCCTATAAGTCATCCTCAATTATTTGGAAGTCTTTGATTAAAATTTTCTATCTCTAGAACTAAAAACAGACCTTCGAGTCATTATAATATTATGCCTAAAACATTATTCAAAATAGGTTTGAAACTCATTGAAATTAAACCAAAATTTGTGGACAAGTCAAAAATCATCATACAAAATTATCGGATCAATAAAATCTTGAATTCAATAATGTTTAGTTTATTTTTAATAGATGCCAATTCTTAATTTAAGATTCTATTTGAATGCAAATCAGTTGTTCAAAATTCATTTTAAATCCCATATGCAAATCAATTAGAAAACACATTTTGAACCTATTGAAATCATCGAATAACCTATATGAGGTCATCTTGATCAACTATGGATTTTTATCTATGTAAACTTAACTATAAACTCAATCAATTATCCAAAGCACTCTCGAGCGCTTCAGGGTCTATGCAAAACATTTGACAAAAGAATAAAGCAATTCTAAACATCTCAAAAATGTCAAAACTTTAATATGAGTTCCTTAACTCTTGATGTTAACTTTGGTCAAACCTCTCTATTATTTTAACTTAAGAAATTCTAAGAGAAAAGTTATCCTCGATACTCACCCAAATTCCTCAAAATTAGGAGAGAGGTGAGTGACAGAGTTAATGTATCTCAGATACATGCAAACATACTTGTATAGAGTGTATCCGGATAAATTACACCTTATTTGACTTGCATGTATGTTAGATATATGTATTTGTTCCTCTAAATAAATTGTAATTAGGGAAGTAGTTATTTCTACATATAATTAGGCAACAATTATAGTGTGTTTTGGTGTTGTTTCCTCTAGAAAATTCTAGCAACCCTTTTAGTTTAAATTTTAGGATCAGAGAACTTCTTTCTCTTCAATGCTATTGTTTTAGCCATGGCATCAAAAAAGAAAAGTTCAACATATTTTTTAATATTAGATCTGTTGTAGTAGATAGAAAAAAATAAAAAAACTTTTTGGTTTTAGGATCTGATAAAAAAAATGAGAAATCATATTTTCTCTTTTCTTCTTTCTCTTTCTTCACTGCCACACCATTAATGGATAAATTAAAAAATTCTTCATTTTATTCTTGGTCTAGATCCGTGGAACAACTTTTAGATCTTGTTGTCTAAAAGAAAACTCTTTTTCGGATATTCAGATCTGTGTAGAAATTTTTTTTTTATTCTTTTTGTTTTCGGTTTTGTTCAAAAAAAGAATATGTATTTTTGTATTCAGATCTGTATAGTGAAAACAAAACATTTTTTCATTTTTAGATCAGTTGCTAAAAAAATCAGAACTTATTTTAGATTTGTGGAACAACTTTTAGATCTTTTTGTCTAAAAGAGACACTCTTTCAGATATTTAGATCTTTGTACAAAAATATTTTTTTTCCATTTTTCATTTTCAAATGTATTAAAAAAATAATAATTTTGTATTAAGATCTTTTTAGTTAAAAAAAATATTTTTTTTCGTTTTTAGATCTGTTGCAAAAAAAAATTAGATCTGTGTAGAAAATATTTTTTTTGTTTTCAGATCTGTTAAACAACATGAATGTTTGTATTCATACCTGTTTAGCAAAAAAAGACTTTTTTTCATTTTTAGATCTGTTACAATAAACTAAATCATATCTGTTTGAAATTTTTTTTTAGATCCTCTTGTGAAAAACATATTTTTTCATTTTTGAAAAACTAATTTAGATTTTCTTTTTAAGAAAAAATATTGATTCAAAACTTTTTCTTAATTCATGCCAAAAATTAATTTATTATACCCAATGACAAAGTTTTAAAATCAGAAACAAAGTTCTATATTTACCGACTAGAAAACCAACCTATATCTCTGATACGAGTGAAGGATTACATATATCACATGAATCTAATCTATGTTAGATATATGTAAATTTAATATACAAAAACTTATTTGTTCTTCTCATAGAGATACAAAAGACTTAATTGAACCGTGGTAGGAATTATTGGTCGGCAGTGATTGTCACAATGTTTCAAAGAAATTCCTATTTCATAGCATAAAATGTATTCTATTTTGGAGAGAGATTAAGCCACATAAAATATTGCCATTTTCTATATATTAGAATTATCAATTTTTTTAAAAATTATACACCATATGTTACTGTCTTTAAAACACCCCTTAATGATGAGCACAAATAAATTTTCTACAATAATATATTAATGTAAATTAATAAAGGAGATGTGAAATTGTTATTTAGTTTTTTCTCACTCAATGTTCCATACGCTAATTGGGGCCAGAAAGGGGACAATTAATTTAAATTCATGTTATATAAGGTCCATTTAACAAGAAATTTCTCAATCACTTGATATTTTAAGGTTCAAGTTAAAGTAATTTGAGTAATTAGAGGTGAAGAGATCATATTCATCACTATAACCCTTATTGATAAACTCATATTGATCAAGAGTAAATGTTCTACATTAAAACTATAACTTGTTTATGCAATGACAGAACAACATTAAACAAATCCATAATGTGAGCTCTAAAAAAAACTTAAGCTTCAATGTTAGTTGTTACTATTTTATCGTATTGTACCCATAGAAATATAATACAATTATTCCATTCTTAACAAATCGAACTAGGCTCGATTGTAAAGATCTAACATCTCTACGTGATTTCTCTAAAATCTAACATTTCAAATGTTGGAAAAATTATATATCTTGCCAAAATAACTTTTTTTCAATACATAATTAGTGAATTACTATATCAATGTTTTATTTATTGTACCAAAGTTTGATTTACCGAACCAAACTTTGAGAGTTATGTACTATGTATCTACTCTTAATTACCGATTATTAAAATCAAATTTTCAAAATACCAGATCAAACATCAAACATTCACCCCTTCCAAACTCATATATTAATTATACTAAGAAAAAGTATAAAGAAGGGTAACATAAACATAACCTCCAATTAATCATAATGTTGGTTACACTTGTCAAAGAAAAGTCGGTAAACCATAAACCTAAACTATGAGGACTCTTCTAATTTACAGTAAATAAGGGAAACTTGTGAGAGTTGTTTTTCTTAACTCACTTAATGTTCTATATCTTAATCAGGACCTAGAGAGCGGTAGATTAATTTAATTTCAGTCTATGTAGGAACCATTTAAGGAGAAAATGCTCCTTAAAGAGTTATTTAAAGCCTGAATTTGAAACCCTTATTTAATTAAAAGAGAATAGGTCTTATCAATCTCACAATAGCTCTTATTGATTAAGATTGGTGTTCTTCATTAAAACAATAACTGGTTTGTACAAAGGCATAGTCACAATAAAGAGATACACAATGTGAGTTCTAAATAGAGAACACATAAACTTGAACATTATTAAATACTTACTATTTTTATCATATTATCAACCATAAAAAATTACTTACAGTTATCCTAGGGATACGACATATGTACCCCCTAGAGTATGACCGAAATTTCATAGACACACCTAAACTTAACTAAGGTCCTATTATTTTATGACCTGAGACTAAACCCTGGATGTGGCCGGTATTCCAGAACCATTGCTGGCCCTCAAGCAAAGCCTCATCCCGGTTGACTACAAGAGGAAGACTTACTCTAGCATACATTAGCATCAAATTGAAAGAAACATTTAAAAGCAATTTACTGAATAACAGAACTTCGCTGAATATACTGAGTATGAAACATAAGTTTAAAATAAAATCTATGAAATTGAAAGACTCTTTTAAAATGTCTATCTATTAAGCATCTATTGTACAATGATGAAAGTTGACACAAGACCCACAACTCATCAAGAGAACTACTATTAACAAATCATAAAATTGGTCCTTCGGAAGCAAGGAGGGCTTACTCAAAAGCGGATGAAGTTATCTCAAAAGACTCTTTTTGAGGATCATAAGAACATGTATCTGTGTCATTAAAAGATACAGGTTGAATGTCATCAGTAAATTAAATGTACCAGTATGTAATATAGTTGAATAACAAATAAGTGAATGAAAGGACCACATTAGATATAGATATATACTTAATTGAATCAATACATGAACATAAAGTGAAAACCATTTAAGCTTCACAATAAAATATACAATGAAAGCAACATGAAAATAATATACTTTACTTGTGAGGAGTTTCTCTAACCAACAACTATTACTATGAGCTTGACAATGATAAAATGTTTCGCCTCATGTTGTCAAGGCCATCCTATACTTTGCCAGTGTATAGGATGATATTGTTACTATGGATCCATCTAATTGGACATCTCAGTGGCAGTGAGGAACTGCATGAAGAGTCAATTCTATCCTATCCTACGGTGGCTACGTAGTTCTATGGGACTTCAAAATTATAAAAGAGTTTACCCCAATTCGGTGCTTGATACTACTCCCAAATAAGTGATATAACATTGTGCTCTATGTTTAAAAATATAGACTTCCTCTAGGTTGATATAATTGCTCAAACTATCCTCTTAAAAGAGGTAACTGCTCATGAAATATCTTTAAGCTAATAAATCATTCAGAAATCAATCTTTCTCTTTTATCAATGTAAAAACTTATATCTTTAGGAATAATTAGTTCCCTTATACTCTTACTCAATTCATACTTGAAAACTCTTTCTGAAAAATATATCAAAATCATATTGCGATATCATCATTGATGACTAGGAAGGTCATACTGCATAAACATTGATGGTATATCTAGATACGATACTGCTTAAACATTGATGGCATACTCGACTGTCATACTATTCATGTTTTAAAAATTCTTTCTCAAAACTCATTTTACTTTCTCCAAATCTCAGTTTCAAAAGTCAAATATTGGCTTTAAAAAGCTTCTGAAATTTTATAACTCAATTAATAGGGTTCATGCTGAATTATGGACATGACCAACTCAAATCAGGGGTCTTAATAGCAATATGGGAACTTAGTACTCAGAACTCAAAAATGCAAGAACTCAAGGACACTACTCATCTCAAGAATACTCAATTCATATGGTTCATGTTGAAATATAGACGTGAACGAATCAACTCAAGAATCTTAATGCATAACATATAGCAATTCAATAATTAGGAAGAGAATTTCAAAAAGAAACAGGAACTCGAGAACTCAAAATCAACTCATCTCAAGAATACTCAAATCTAAGGGTAGAATCCTAGTTTTTCTTTTACTGATTTGAAAATAGATGAAGGGTGTGAGGACGAACTAGTCGAACACTATGATAACCTTACATACCCGAAAGAACAAGGTTCATGAATAATCTTGAAAAACAACTTGATTGAATTCTTGAAACTATAGCTTGAAGGAGAACAATCAAGAAAACCTTTCTTGAGATTCTTGAATTAGTTTCCTGAAATCTCTATGGCCAAGAAATATTATTCTCAATAGTGATTCATAATTGTATGGAAGAATTTATGTTGGAAAGAATAAAATTCTTGGAGAACGACTTACCTTGGAGGAAAATATAGAAAAGGATTTAAAGAATCTTGAATGGAGTCTTCTACTTTGAATTTTCCTTAGGGTTTTGCCTTTGGGTTTGACATAGAAGAGAATGATGGATTAAGAGATGAAAATATGTTTTTTTGGGTCTTTAATTAGTCAACAAATTCATTTATGGTTTTTATTAGAGGTAAAAAGACAAAAAGGATCCTTTTTAATGTTTTTCCATCGGCTAATTTGTCATTGCACTGTATCAGGTTACTAAAATGGTCATAACCTTTTACTCAATACTTGCATTGATGCAAAATTGGTGGAATTTTACAGACGATTCAAATATCTTTAATTTGATTGGTTATGGTCTATGTAACTCTTTATATTCTAAGAGAAATGGTCGTTTGTAACTAACCCAAGTAGAATCTTACATCAAAACATATCGTAAGGAAACTTTCAATTCAACTTTGTGCTAGGAGTTTCTAGTGGTCATAATTGATATCCAAAATCATTCCCACACTAAAGAATTTACCTTACACGTATTGTCAATTTAAGAATCACCCGGTATGACCTTACGTGTAAATGAAGAATAGTTTAGGTCTTAACTTTAAAAAATTTGTAGTGTTACAATATCCCCCCTTGGATCATTAGTCCTCGAGTGATGGTTAAACTGAGGATGAAATGGAAAGGAGTTACTCGTACTATCTTTCTGACTTTCAGAGTTTCCTACTATCATAGGTGGAACCGAATCATATAATAAGCTTGGAACTGCCTATAGCTCATAAGTCAAGAACTATATGAGTTTGAGCAAGGTCATGCTCTATCGGAAGCTATTTGATATAAGGCAAGGATATATGGGCACAAGGTAAGAATATAAACAATATGCCTTGAGTGCTATCACTAGTAGCTTTGACGCTTATAATACTTCTAAACTATGCTCTTCTTTCTTATTATCACACCTCATTGGCTACAGCTCATAGCTCCCATAAGGGTATATGACCACTCTTACAAACTAAGTCTATTTGTATGCTCTTACAATATTCAAGCCTAACTCGAAATCACGAAGTACTTAACATAAGGTGATTATTCAAATCTAAATCACAAGATTTGGGTTCTATACATCTATAGGAAATCTCATCCCACGAATGTTACTCCTTACCACTACATAAAAACCAACATTAATTCTAAATCAAGAACCACCTAAGGCATCATGCATTCATCTACATGCTACAAACACCACAATCAAGTCTAGTACTGTTACCACTTCATGGACTCCTAGTAACCAATCTTTATATGAATTCCTCATTCTCTCATCACTCCTACCAACTGAAATTTCATGCATTACTACTAGGAAACTGACTTATTACTCATCGTAAAACCCTATCTCCTTCTTTCTCCACATTTATAACCATATATGGAATAAACACACCATCACTTTCACAATAAGAGAATAGTAATCCTCTTCTCTATCATCATACAACCACTATCAACCACACCACTCTTAAAAGTAAAAAGGATCACTAAAAGAACTTTTGGACGAAAGATCATAAGCACGATTCATTCGAGAATCCCTATATAAGAATATCCATGACATCACATAATGTTGCTGGTCATTGAGAGTAATCCATGGATTTGTCAGACTGAACATACTGTGAGACATGATTGATTATATGAATAGGTTCATAGCATGAGACTGATATCCATAACTTTATGGATTAAGATTGAGATCAATGAGCTAAAGTTTCTACCCCTCATTATGAAAACTGAGCATATATGTGAATCTCTATGAAGTGTATGAGCATAGGTCATGAACACAATTCTGATGTAAGAAAGATCATCATGATGTAGGAATGACTGAACTTTGAGGAATATTCTATTGTATGAATGGATTGATGTACCTCTACAACTCTTTTGGAAGACGTAACTATCTCATTCTCAACACTTGACTTGATTTCTCATCTTATCATCTCTCCCTTAGTTTTAAAACTGACACTTCAAAAATAATGGACGTATTCGGATCTCTGACTTGTACCACTAATCTTCATTGCATCTAACATCTCAAATTCTCACCTGCTCTATTTCAAGTCTACCAGATCAAATCTCAAGACTAACATCATCACCCTCATGTTGCCATTCCTTTTATCACGACGCTTATTTCAAATTAAAGCTTAATGTTTGTTACTAAACCCGGATATTAATATGATTTCTTGCTTACCATACCAACTTACATCTACTAGATAAAATTTTAGAAACACTCGCCCACTAAAACCTCATGACAATTACTCTATCTTTATCTCTCAGTCTACATCCTTACATATTATTGCCACATTCCACTTCACAACTTAAGAATTATTTACTCATTCATTATACATCGTTGCATAAGTTCAATAACACCTTGAATATTATGTGCTCTCCCTCAAAAATCATAAGCCTAGCCTAGACCTATCACCTCATGAATACTCCTGCTTTTCTATCCAACACCTACACTTGGTCGTTACCAACACAATGATACATCATCATAACCTACTTTCTACTTAAAGTATACTCTAACTCATCTTAACTAGTAATTCTTACTCTACCTCCTATCATGCAATCTACACAAACTCATCACTTCTTAGTCTACCTATAAGGGAAAACTCCTCATTGATAACCTACTGGGTGCATTACTATAATGACATAGCTTGCCTCATCACTATCTCCTTTTCTTAGATTACTGAACTTCTGCATGCATTCTTCTAATTTAAGGTCGCCTTGATTACTACTTCTCATAATCTCGTAACTCATACTACCTTTTCGGGTGAAAATACTACCCAAGATCTAAAACACACTTCCTTATAAGGATCTCAACTAAAATAAGGTATAGAGAAGAGAGTATGAGAGTACATCTCGCTTTAAGCTTGAATGCACGATTCATATGAATAGGAGTGTATTCTTTCGAAACTTAACACAAACTCACTCACAAGCTTCTCTCAAGCCCCTCTGCAAGCTCATGACTTTCTTAAGATTTTTGCTGAGAGTAACTACTCATCGATAAGGATCTACTTTGCTTTTCAACTATCTTGAATATGAAGAGTAGTCGAATGGATATAAGAAATGCATGACATAGAATAAATTCCTTATGACAAATCTATTGCACGATTTAGAGTATAAATGAAGGGAATTTTTTCCTAAATGTTTGTAGTCCCTCATTTGTAGAAGTGGGGCCCTCACAACCATAAATAAGATTCTACTTGACACGACTTCATAGACACCCTAGAACAATTGAACTATGTTCTCTGATACCATGTTTGTCATGACCCGAGCCTACACCCTCGACGTGGCCAGCACTCCAAAACCATTTCTGGCCCTCAAGCGAAAACTCATCCTTGTTGACTACAAGTTGAAGACTAACTCTAGCATACATAAGCATCAAATCGAAAGAAACGTTCAAAAGCAGTTTACTGAGTTTCAAAACTTTGATGAATATATTGAGTATGAAACATAAGTTTTAAATAAAATATGTGAAACTGAAAGACTCTCTTAAACTATCTATCTATGAAGCCTCTACTATACAAAGATGAGAGTTGGGACAAGACCCAGGACTCTTCAAGAGAACTACTATTAACAACTTATAAAATTAGAGTCCTCCAAAAGAAAGGAGGTCTTACTAAAAAGCGGATGAAGTCATCTCAACAGACTCTTTCTAAGGATCCTAAGAACCTATATCTGTATCATGAAAAGATGCAAGTCGAATGAAATCAGTACATAGAATATATGAATATGTTATATAGATGAATAACAAATAACTGAATGAAAGGACTACAATAGATATAGATATATACTCAACTGAATAAATACATGAACATGAAGTGAAAACCATTAAGCTTTACAATAAAATATACAATGTAAGCAACATGAAAATAATATACTTTACTTGTGGGAAGTTTCTCTAATCGACAACCATTACCATAAGCCTGGCAATGATACAATGTTTCGCTTCACGTTTCCAAGGCCATCCTATACTTTGACGAGGCATAGGATGATATCTTGACTATGAATCCATGTAATTGGCCTTCTGAGAGGCAGTGAGGAGTCACATGAAGAATCAATGTTATTCTATCCTACAATGGCTAAGTACTTCTATGGGACTACCAAATCATAAAAGACTCTATCCCAATTCAGCACTCGATACTACTCCCAAAATAAGTTATATAACTTTATGTCAATGTTTA
Source organism: Solanum gracilifrons (assembly GCA_029582605.1). Classification (NCBI taxonomy): domain Eukaryota; kingdom Viridiplantae; phylum Streptophyta; class Magnoliopsida; order Solanales; family Solanaceae; genus Solanum; species Solanum gracilifrons. The sequence goes on from JAJOOH010022997.1 coordinate 16,775, forward strand.
AAAACATAGACTTCCTCTTATTTGAGATAATTTCTTAAACTATCCTCTTAAATGAGCTAGCTGCTCTTCAAATATCTTTCAACTCATAACTCATTTAGAAATCAAATTTTCTCTTTTATCAATGTAAAAATGGATACATGTGGGAGTACTTAGTTCCCTTATACTATTACTCAATTCGTACTTGAAAACTCTTTCTCAAAAATATGTTAAAATCATATTATGATATGATCATTTATAACTCGGGAAGTAATATTGCATAAACATGGATGGTATATCTAGATACCATACTGCTTAAACATTGATGGCATACTCGACTGTCTTACTAATCATGTTTTAAAAAGTCTTTCTAGATACTCATCTTTACTTTCTCAAAAACTCAGTTAAAAAACTAAAATTTTGGCTTTAAAAAGCTTCTCAAAATTTATAACTCAATTTATAGGGTGCATGCAGAATTATGGACATGAACGACTCAACTTAGGGGTCTTAATAGAAATATGAAAACTCAGTACTCAAAACTCAAGAACGCACGAACTCAAGGACACTACTCATCTCAAGAATACTCAATTCATAAGGTTCATGTTGAAATATAAACTTGAAGGAATCAACTCAATATTATTAATGCATATTATACAACAATTAAAAATTAGGAATAGAATTTCAAAAATAAACAGTAACTCGAGAACTCAGAATGAACTCATCTACAGAATACTCAAATCTTGGGAAAGAATCCTATATTTCTCATTTACTGATTTGAAAGTCGATGTAGGGCCTGAGGACAAACTAGTCAAATACTATGATAGCCTTACGTACGTGAAAGTTCTTGAAGAATCTTGAAAAAGAACTTGATTAGAAGCCTTGAAACCCTAGTTTGAAGGAGAACAATCAAAAAAACCTTTCTAGAGATGGTTGAATTAGTTTCTTGAAATCTCTATGTCCAACAACTATGATTTTCATTAGTGATTTATAATTGTATGGAGGAATTTAAGTTGGAAAGACTGGAATTCTTGGAGAAAGACTTACCTTGTAGAAGAATTTTGAAACAGACTTAAAGAATCTTGAAAATATGATTGTTTTGAGTCTTTAATTAGTCAAGAAATTCATTTAGGATTTTCTTAGAGGTAAAAAGACAAAAACGACCCTTTTTAATGTTTTCCCGTCATCTAATTCGTCACTACACTGTATCAGGTTACTAAAATGGTCATAACTTTTTACTCAAAACTCGGATTGATGCAAATTTGGTGACATTGGAAAGAAGATTCTAATACCTTTATTTTGATAGGTTATGGGCGACATAACTCATTATATTCTAAGAGATATGGTTTTTTGAAGTTGACCCAAGTATAATCTTACATCAAAACTTAATCAGTAAGGAAACTTTCAACTCAATTTTGTTCTAGGAGTTTCTAGTGGCCATAATTGATATCCAAAAGCAATCTCACACTAAAAAAACTACCTGTACATAATATGGTCAATCTAAGAATCACCCCATACAACCTTACATGTGAATGAAGAATAATTCGGATCTTAACTTTAAAATTTTAGTAGTGTTACATATATTCCCCCCCTAACTCATTTTTTCGTATTTTTGTGCACCTTTTGGCTGACATGGTACCTTCAACCACACAAGTTAGTTGTGTTTTTACACACTCGCCCGCCACGTGTGCAATAATTTTTATTTTTTTTTATTAAAAAATATGTTTTTAAAAAAAATTAAAATTTATAAAACAATTATCATAATATTTTTAAAAAACTTAAATTTTTAAAGTTTTTTTTAAAAAAATATTCTTTTTTTCTTTATCTTGTATTTACATAATTTCATACACATTTTTTACCTTGTATCAAAACTTTATTTTTTCCATAAATTCATTATTTTTTCTCTTTTATTTTTCTATTGGTTATATTTTCTTTGTCATTCATTTTTATTTGATTTCAAATTTAATTCCAAATGTCTTTGTATTTAAAATAAGTTGATTTTGAACAGATACCAAAATAAGTGAAGTAAATCAAAGAAAACATAAAAAAATTAAAATGTCAAAATTAAAGGACAGTTTTAAATTATTTTTAAAAATACACATAATTTTTCAAAAATAATTAAAAGTGAAAATACAATAAATTAATTAAAAAAAGGTTAAAGTGAAAAGAAATTAAAATAAATATTTTACAAAGAAATAAATAAAAATAATTAAATATATATAAGATTTAATATCAATAAATATGTGTACGAATTAATTATAAATATACCAATAAAAAAATGACATGTGTTCAATTTGTGCACTCATCGTTTGCCTTCAAGAGAGTGTGCACACTCTTTATGGCATGTCAGTGTTTGTGGTGTATTTATTTCATTTTAAATTTGTTTAAGATAATTGGACCATAGTTAAGTTTAGGTGTGTGTCTGAGATTTCGGTCATAGTCTAGGGGGTACTAGTGCCTTATCCCGTTATCCTATATTAACTTAATTCTATCATATTATATGGAAATTATACATAAAAGCTAAACTTATTTACTTATAGGTAACCTAGTAATATCAAAATTCTAGGAAATCAGTTTAATAAGTGAAATATGTTCAGTATCTCCTTTCCATCCACCCATGCCTCCAATCCCTACCCCTGACTCTCCCACCTATGCCATATATATATATATATATATTTGTGAGATAATTTATTTTTGTTTACTTATCAAACACTAGAAAACAAATAAGAAACCCATTTTTTTTTGTTAAGAAAATATTTTCTTAAAAGGATTTTCCTTCATACCAAACACACCCTTAGACATAAACTCATGTATCTTATGAAGTAACCTAATTGTATCAATATCTTAGGACACAACTCATTTATAGTTATTTTATATGCTATACTAATCATATCAATATTCTATAGCACTTAGCTCTTGTTTGTCCATATAATTTGAAGTGAAAACTTGAAATTTTACAATTTTAGTTTTTGAAGTAGTGCTTTTTGAAACTTGAAGTTTTGGTTGAATATATATTGTACCTGAAAAAATATATGATTTTTATGAGTGGGAGTGAAATTTCCCCCAAAAATTAGTTTGAATCTTGAAATATTTGGTGTGGACCAATTTTTGAAACTTGAAATTTTTTAGGTTATTCGCACGGATGCCCCCCTTTTTGGTATGGTCTTTACTTTTGTCCCTCAAATTGATGGTCTTTAATTGCTTTCCTTCGATACTATATGTAGTAAAAAAAAGTGGTTGAAAATTACATTAAAAAAAAGCCTAAAGGCAAAAAAATTTCTCAAGGTTAAATTTACAAGGTACAAGTTATGCCATTATTCCTCATAAGACATTAGTTGAGTTTCAAGATATTATGTCTTCAGAAGTTCTAGCGCACAAGCTTTGAATTAAATTACTTAGTTTTACCTTACTTATGTCGATAGAATCATAAGTTCAATTTAAAAAATATTATGTCGTTCGAGAAATTCTACCCCACAAGTTTTGAATTACATAACTTATATTTACAGAACTTATGTTGATACAATAATAACTTAAGTTTATGAACCCACAAAGTTATACCGTAAGAGACATAACTTATTCATATAGAATTTTTGTAGGACCGGACAAAACTTCTCTTGCTGAGAGGGTTGTGCGAGTATTTGTCCTATGAAACTGTTTTTGATGATGACAAATAACACATGAGAATCATGCCCACTCACCGTTCTTCCACAGTATAAATATAAAATCATAGGTCAACCAGGTTTAATTTATTTTATTTTACATTTAAGTCACCTTCCACCTTCTCTTCGTTTCTAATTCAAACAAATAGTTGTATTCCCCATCACACATAAAAAATCTCTCTTAAACAACATTGTTTATGAGTTCCACACTCCACACCACCTGCCAATTGCCATCGCTAACGATGATATTTGTTTTATGGCGTAGTATGTTGATGAATGACAAAGCTTTAATGAGAACCATGTTCACCCAAACAATATACGAACAGGTTCACGCTAGTAGGCTATTTATGGCTAGCGAATAAGTACAAGATGTAGCAAAGGAGAGAATCCTATAAGGACTCTCCTAAAGGAAACCACATACGATCAGGTTGTTAATTGTATTCAAAGTAAGTTTATGAATTATTTAAAATTATTTTTCTCATTGTTTCACTTTCATATGAGTATCTAAATCTTCTACTGGGGTTGTGAAGTTTCATACAGTTGTAAATTTCATAAGTATGTTTTTGTGCGTTACATGATATTAGTGTAGTAATATGTAAATTCTTCTTGTTTATAATTTATTTGCTGGTGGTTGAAAAAATTAACATGCACCCTATTATCTTAGATTTCTTGGAAAAGTTGATAAGGGTTGGTAGAAGAAGTTTTGTAATGAACTCAGGCCGTTCACCCTCATTTGATAAATTCTTATTAGTGATAGTAGAATTATTTGACATAATCAGTTGGTCTTGTTTAAATAACTCATATAGTTGTGGAAACATCATAAGGAGATAATCCTTCAACTTTTGGGAAATATTAAGTGATAGTGCATGGACTGAATGCACATCAAGAACTCGAATATTATTAATTCCATGAAAACCAACAAATGACACAGCCCATTTCTGTATTATTTTTCTAACTACTACTATTTGAGCTTTAGTTCAAAATCTCCTCAATCTTTATGGTATAGAAATTGACCCTTAAATTAGGTATTTTTCCTATTAGTAGTCTATTTTTTTCTTTTTCCTATTGTGATTCGGCCCAAACTTTGTTTTGATTATTAAATTTGCATATGATCGCATTACATCATGTGAAGGTGTATCTTTAGAGTATCAAATTTTGGTGTCGTTGTCGGAGAATATCGTTTGAAAACTTACCATCACATGTTTGATTGTTTTAGATATGACATAGGTTAATCATGTGTCACGACCCAATTTTCGAGCCATATTGGCGCCTATCAACCCGCCAGTAGGCAAGAAAAACCCTGTCGCGAAACTTAAGAGTAATGGGACTAAGGGGCAACTATCCTCACCGAAGCGAAGCATAAACAAGCATAACACATAAGAGGAAGGCGTAAGAGAACCCAAAACTATATATACAAAGACCTCCCAGAACTTTGAAATCACATGTACAAAACTACTGAAAGAGTACAAGTCCCAAAAATGGACCACAGAAACAAGAATACCTCAAAAAGCAAATGGCAAGTCAAAACGTAAATACATAATGAAGACAGGAAATCCCAGAATGCCATATGCTCACCCTCGTCTCCAGAACACAATGTTGCATGCTCAACCTCAACGTTTATAGCTTGTGACGGAAAAGATAGAATCAAACAAGAACAAAGGTCAACAGAAATAAGAGCAGGACAATCATAGAGCTATTCTAAGGATAATTAACCTAAACCCCGCTAAGCCACCCAAAAGACCCGCTCGGACACTCAAGCACAAACAAAAAAGATCTCGAACATACTCCCATAAGCCCGACAGGTACACAGAGAAGCCACAACTACGGAACCCAAAGGAAAAAAAACCCAACTCCGAACCGACACAACTAAAAACTCCAACATAGTCAACAAGTCTGACTTCCACATCGGTCCACCCAGCCCGCCAGCAAGTCCAGGGCATTACCTAGCCAAGCTAGTGCTGTGCAGGGGTATATTAGTCCCATCTAAAAGCCCTAATCGAAATGCCCAATAGCTAACACTCTAGGGGTCCTGTCCAAGCCAACCAAGCGTTCCATCTAATACTCACGAGGGCCCTGCCCTAGCCAGATCAAGTGTGCAGGCCTGTCAACTCAAAAGAGGACCTCAAGTAACATATATCCAACTAACCTGCCAGCTAATCACCCAGGGGCCCTGCCCAATGTAAGCCAGAGCGTGCAGGTAAAATAAACTCCGTAGGCGAATCAACTCTAAGACATCGTGGATCAACGTCCACTACCAACTATCTCACATCAGAATCAACCATAAAACACCCAAACTAGGAAAATACTACGTGTTTGATAATGCATCGACATCACAGAAATGAGGAGAGAAGACAGAAGGATTACAAGCAATAAAAATCCCAAAGCTAGGCTCAACTATCAGACCCAAGTCTACTATGCCGGTCTACAAAGATACTGAAGGTTGGTACAAAATGACGATGAATTACACCAAAGGGAGAATCACCGAGTTGATCGGTGATTCCGACAAATGACATCGAACGATCTGCTGCAGCACAAATCTCTAATAACTATAAATACTAGTTAGAGTTTTAGTTTTAGTGTGGAACTTTTATTATAATTTTTACGTAGAGAATAGTACATTTTGATATTTTTAGTCTAAGTTTGAGAGGGTTTTAGAAACTTGAAGAAGAAGAGGTTTTCATCTCCAAGGAGTTGGACTTGGGTCACTTGATTTCTTCATTCTTGGCCTGTAACAAGACATAAATCTTCATACCCATTTAAATGCAAGCTCATTTAGGTTTAAATTTCTATGTCTTTATGTGTGGCTAAAAACCCCGATTCTTGGGGTGTGATTTAGCGAATATGGGTTAAGATTGTTGTTGGGTCTTGTTTGCTGATAGTTTAGATGTAGTTTATGCATCAGCATCACCAAGCACACTTAGCAATTCGCCGAAGGGATGCACTCCGCCCTTTTTCCAGTATGCAAATCCCCGAAGTAGAAGGATCAAATTGGCGATGAAAGGAGCAGTTGACGCTTCGCCGAATAGTTCTGCAAAGCAGTACTATACCACCCAATGGTCCAGAACGTGAAGATGCTGAAGGCAAGCACAAAACGGCGATGAGACAGAAGAAGGGAGAGTCACCGAGTTATTCGGTGGCCTCGACTAATCTCACCGAGCGATCCACCAGCAGTAATTCAGAAGTCTATAAATACTAAACTCTTTATTAATTTTAGGGAGTCAAATTATTATTCTAATTTTTACAATAGAATAGTACTTCTTTGGATATTTTCTTTCAAGTTTGGAGAGGGCTTTTGTTTGGGATACTTGAAGAAAGATAAATTTCATCTTCCCCAAGTTGGAAATGGGTTTTCTCCATACTTCTTTCTCTGCTTAAATCAAGGTTTAATTCGTTATACCCACTTGATTTTAGCATCATTTTAGGTGTATTTTTTTATTTCTTGATGTGTGGCTAAAACCCCTATTCTTGGGTTGTGATTTAGCAAATATGTGTTGATATTAATGTCGGGTCTTGTTTGCTAATATGCTACATGTATTTTATAGGTTATTTCACCTAGTGGTTGTGGTTTAATTTAATGGGTTTGTAGTTGAAAATACATAACCACCCATGTGTTTTCGGCTTGCTCGAGAGAGAGGTCGCGAAACCAAGATCGCTAGACTGATGGCCTAAGGAGTGGGTTGACATGAGGTTCAACCCGAGAAGGTGAGCCCTAGTGCCATATCCTAACACTAAGATCGAGAGAATGAGTGGGGTAAGGCATAGGCTGGCTTTCATGTGGTAAATAGGTGTCTGAGAGGAACCCATTAGAAATGGGGTAAGTTGCCCGAGAGGGAACTTATTTCCATCTAAAGCTTAGCCTAGTCACTATTATATTGCAAATTTCCTATCGAAAGCATGTACCCAATGATTTATCTCAACTTGTATTGCGGTCAGACCCCATACTTGAATTTCTTGTTATTTTTGCTGTTTTTACTACTTGTGATAAAACCCCCATTTGATATTTGATACTTTTGTGTCAACCCCCTTAATTACTCTGTTTTTGTTCGTCAATGTCTTTAGCTACGACTATTTTGAGCTAAATTTTATTTTTCTATCAATTCTCAAAACCACTCCCTTGGGACACGACCCCAACCCTTGGTTGGATTACTATATTATCGACGATTGTAGACACTCGTACCGTAGGTTAGTGTCATTGATCACGATAAGAATCAGGCCCTGCCAAATGCTAGCCAGAGTGTACGGGTAAAATCAAATCCATAAGGATATAAAATTCTAAGATATCGTGGATCAACTTCCACTACCAACCACATCAAAATAGGTGAATCAACTCCAAACCATCGTGGATCGACGTCCACTACCAACTACCTCACACAAGAATCGATGGTGAAACACCCAAACAAGGAAAATACTATGCCTCTGGTAACGCATCGACATCAAAGAAATGAGGAAAGAATCCAGAAGGATCACGAGCAATAAAAAGTCCAAAGCAAGGCTCAACTGTCAGACCCAAGTCTTCTATACCAGTTTACAAGGACCTAGTCCAAAGTTAACTAGTTGCATGGTTCTAAGAAAACAATAGTTTATCCTAGACTAAGTCCAAAGATAAATTACGACATTAATAAACAACCAACTAGATACTACACATGCAACGACAAATAAACAACCCAACATGTAATTCACAAATACCCATTAATAAACAACCTCTCCGACGCATGGTACTATCCCCGAAATGACCCGAAAATCAACCCTAAAACATGGTTTCTGAGAAGAAGAGAAGAAATACCAGCAACACACCCCAGATTCACACAATTCAGTATGTGATTATATGATTAGGCTCAATCTAAAGGAAGTGAAGTTGTAGCCTACTTGAAGGCCGACCGCGCTCTCCAAATCACTCTGCCAAAGCATTTCCTTTCCGAATGGCCTCATATTGCTGCCACACTATTTTAAAAAATAGAATCACAGCTACAACACGATAATTTAGACATTAAAATCATCAAAATCAGAGACTGTCCAATTTCAGAGTCAAAATAGTGAAATATGGGACCCGCTCTGTAATTTCCAAAATTGATTCCTTGAAGAGTTCCTAAACCTCCCCCGAGCATGTGTTCCAAAACGGAGCACCTCTCAAGGCTTGAAATATATTTGTGCAACAACAACAAAAATGCAAAATTTTACACAAAAAGAGACTTGGGGCAGCCACTTATAACGTAAATACACCATAATCGGAGACTTTCCGACATGGTCTAGATAGTCATCCACACAGCCAACGCAAACCCAAATAACCCGGACATAGAAACTGTCATGACCTAGGGGTACCCCTAGATGTAACAAGGCACGAAGAACCCCGAAAGGCTCCATGTAAGACACTTAGCATATCATAACATACGCATAAAACAATATAGAGTAATAACACATTTTAATTTTTAAAATTTTGATAAAAGAAAAGCGGAAGTCTAGACTTGTCTCAATATAGCCATCTATTACATTATTCAAAAAAGAGAAAGGGACACAACCCATACAACATAGTCTGAAAAGGAAATACAAGGGAAGAACTACAATGAGATAACATCCATCCTCGAATCATGAGGACTCACCAAGAAGCTGGGAGAATAAGTAAATCCAAGCTTTAGCCACAACGATGATCACCTTGAGAACCGGACCCTACACTTGGGGGAAAATGTAGGAAAAGTAGGCGTTAGTACAAAAAAGCACTAAGTATAATACCCATGCATAAAAACATTGAAAACATGCTATAAAGGGATATTTCATTTTAATGCATGCAATTTACTAAGTTAAAACATCATTTTGAAGATAGTGGAAAAGCATAAGTCAGAAACATAATCAATACATAGATCATCATAACATAAGAGAAACATATCATAAATACCTTCAATGTGTACTTACTTGTGTAATGCATGTATAAGACCACATAAATCTCACCCACACTAAGTAAAGCATCTTGAGTAACCATAGTTTGTAATTCATATTCTTGTTCGTATTGTTGTTGTTATTGTGGGAACAAGCCTTAACTGATATAGATCATGTGAGCTTAACATGGAATCCAGTGTTACCCACACCGAAAATGGTTGTCCTATTTGCCTAAGGTAGAACCATACTCTTAGCTTAGGTGGATCCATTAGCTAAGTTACCTAAGGGGGCACATAGTTTATGGGATAAGGAGATTGCTACTAGAAACTCAGACTCAGCTAAGGTAAAAGGTCTCCATCTCATGATATACATACTTTGGGAACTCATACTCAACCAGTGTAAAAGGTCCCATTGGGAAGCCGAACTCAACTAGCGTAAAAGCTTCCATCTCATATGAAATATCCACTCGGTGCTAACCATTAATTCCCACGGATTACATATTAATTCTTGACATTCAATCCAACATAATTCATAAGATATCTTATTAGATATTGCATTAGAATAACCTTTCACCGTCCATGCCTACTTATGTATTCAATAGGTGAGAAAGCCTTTCAACCCTAGAATCATCATATTGTGATAAATCCTTTCACATCATATCATAATCATACATAATTGTGTATATAAGAATAAACTTTCAATAACACAACAACTAGATCATAATCATAATCACTTCACTCTCAAAGTGTTCTTAAAGCATATTCATAAATTTCATGAAAACATGTATAATCTCATACTTTGCTCTTTCAAGGTTCATAACTTACTTTCAATCATCACATCTAGAATTCACTACATCAGACATGGATATTAACATAATTCAAGTAACCCAAGTACTACAAGCATAATCTCATAATATTCTTCTTTCATCAACACACCCACATCACAAGATCATAATTTGGGAATATGGGGATTTCAACATAAAAAATAATAATAAATCATCAATCCAATCATTATATAAAGTAGTTCAAACATTAGGCTCATTTTTTAAAGGAACTAATGACTTTTGAATCAAACCCTAGCTTTGGCGATTTCTTTCTTTGGAATTGGGATATTGAAGGCGCTTCGTGGATGAATTGTATCCATGGATGAAGAGCTACCATACCTTATCAATAAAATCTAATGAATTTGAGTAGAAAACCTTGCTCCTTGAACCCTAGCTCCAACTTCCTTCTTCTTTTTCTTCCTTGATGTTCTAGAGAGAGAATATTCGAGAGGAAATAGGCATGTTTTTGGTGATTTAGAAATAATGAGTTCGATGACTTAGTTTAGGGGGTTTAAATCCTTATATCAGTGATCTAAATAAGGCTAAAACGACATCACTTAATATTAATTAAAATCGGAAAACCCCAAAGTGCCCCTAAACTTAACAGTCAAAAATTAGTTTCCAGGCCTAAACCACAGACGCATGACCTACAGACCATGTATGGAACCACGGCCTATCCTTGTTGGGCGTGGTTCATGGTCAAATATTATTGGCCCATCCACGAGACCTCCACCCAAGCATGGGCGTGGGTCCTGTCGTGGTTACTAGTCTTGGGCAGTTTCTTTTGGTACTCCTCAAGGGCCTATGGTTGGTCCTTGAGGGGTCCTACCTTGACATTTTAACACAAAAACCCTTCATTTTTAGTATGGGGAGTTACATTCACGACTCTAACCTTCATGTTAAGCTCTAGTTTAGCCTACTAGTTTCCGAGGTGTTACAGAATCACCCAAAATGGAGCTCTAGAACTCGAGATATCGAAGTTTCAAAATGAGGCAGAATCTGATATTTTTCTAAATAAATAGAAGCAGTTATAATCGCTAAAAGATAAATCTGGTCACCAAAAGACTAAATTCTGGTCGCTTAAGGTCTGCACCAGCAACACTAGATTATGCTATATTGTTTGTAAAAGTCTCTGAACGGACCCTTGAGATTCGTTCGAGCCTCGATGAAAATAAACCAAATATGCTATCCCAGTAAATTTGACATTCCATACTCAATGGAGAAGTCTGAATTTTCATATGAGGTCATTTTGACAAAAAATGGGCCCCACACCCATATTCCACTTTTAGGCAATTTCTACAACGGGTCTCGAAATAAGATCGGAAGCTCCGAGAAGCGCACAAAGAGTAGAATAAGAAAAACCTCGACATTCCTGAACTAACCACGCTGCCATAATTCTCATGCGAGTACGTTTTCGGAGAATCTTGACCAAAGTCAAACTTATGCCAAAATTCAAAGGCTAAAGAGCCAAATGACCCCAAAGTCACTCTGCAAGCCTCGAGACTCCTGTCGACCATGAAAATAGCCTAATTTGGCTGCTCCAGAGCTGATGCAGCCGTCAGAATTCCCATTTGAGGTCGTTTACCTGAGGTTATGACTGAAACAAACTTTTTAAGTTTATAAAGCTCCAAAACATGAAAATAGGTATAAAACCGAAACGAACGACCTTGCGACCGAACAATCAGTGCTAGGATCTCATAAATGACTTGTGGTTGCTACATCAGTGATATAAATGATGGAAAGAAGGCATAAACATAGAAATGACCTGGACGGTCATTACATCATGGCACAAGAAACCGCATAGCGAGCACAAGAAGCCGCATAGCGAGCACAAGATGCACAATGCATAATATCCCTAATGACGGTATAGACTGGTGGTATTTCAATACTCCTTTGGCTTCAGAACTTGCCAACAAAAACTATCACCACATGGGCAAAGTTCCTTCTAAGTAACCACTGCAATTGTTAAATAAAATAAGAAGCGAGTCAACTGATATCTGATATGGCTACAAAAATAGATCTACTGACCAAGACTGGGCACAGAGTTTAAGAGAAAAATAAAGAATTTTGAAACTTGTGGTATACAGTAAGCTATAGAAAATTTGTGTCTATAAAGTAAAACAAGAAATTTGAAGTTAATTTTTTACTAAATATGGAAAGATGTCCCTTTTTTGGAGAATGACTAAAAAGGAAACAGTATCACATAAATTAGGACATAAATTAAATCTTACTAACAATTATTTTTTATTTTAGGTCTACCAATAGTAGAATGGATAAGTCGGGGATGTTGTTATATCTCTGGTATCCCTTTTGTCTTGCTTTGAGTTCTCACTGCCATTTCTTTTTCCTTTTTATTGAGCAAAAGTATACCTCTAACCAGATTGATCAAGAGCATGAGGGAGAGAAAATTGACAAAGCTCTACTAAAGAATGTGCTAGATATATTTGTTGAAATTGGAATGGGGTCAACGGATTATTGTGAGAATGATTTTGAAGCTGCAATGCTTGAGAACATTGCATCTTATTATTCTGGAAAAGCTTCTAATTGGCTTCTTGAAGATTCATGTCCATATTAAATGCTGAAAGTTAGTAAACTGCGTATGCAACCCCTTGATTTTGCCATTCTTGCCCTATTGCTTCTTTTGTCTATCCTTTTTCTGGTTAACATCCATATGTAAAAGTAGAGACAAAAGAAGCAACAGGGAAAGAATGGAAAAATCAAGGGGTTTCATACGCGGTATACTAAGTTTCAGTATATAATCTGGACATGAAACTTCAAGGATCCAGGTAGAAGCTTTGCAAGAATAATAAGCCGCAGTGTCCTCGAGCATTGCAGTTTCAAAATCGCTCTTATAATAATCCATTGACCCCAAGTCAATTTCAACAAATATATGTAACACATTCTTTAGTAGAGCTCTGTCATTTTCCTCTCCCTCACACTGTTGATCAATCTAGTTAGAGGAATACTTTTGATCGATAAAAAGTTAAAAAGAAATAGTAGTGAGAACTCAAAGCAAGACAAAAGGGATACTAGAGATATAACACCATCGCTGATTTTTCCATTCTACTGTTGATAGACCTGAAATAGAAAACCGTTGCCAGTAAGATTTTACTTTTGTCTCAATTTATGTGATACTCTTTCCTTTTTATTCATTCCCCAAAAAAGGGACATCTTTCCATATTTAGTAACTATTTAACTTCAAATTTCTTGTTTTACTTTATAGCCACAAAGTTTCTATAGCTTACTTTACACCACATGTTTCAAAATTCCTTCTTTGTCTCCATTAATCAATATTTTATTTCTATGGTCATCTATTAAAACATCTTCACCTGATTCCTTGGTTAAAGCACTGATTTCAGCTCATGGCTTCTATATTGATTTTTTTAATTCTATTTTCTATGTTTTGCCTCTTCTAGAATTTGTTTTCCTGTTTGACAATATACTCAACTGCTGCCACATGTTACAAAAAATAATCTTAAATGAGTTAAAACGATCAATTATATGGAAGTTATCATAGGTAAATTATGCCTAGTAGATGATGCAAAGTTTAGAGGCTCCTCCGATGCAATTTGAGGAAGCAAATTATGTGAAAAATGCTCAAAAGAAATATCAATGCTAAAGCTTCAAAGGTTAGAACTATCAGAGTCAATGGATACCACAACCGCAAGGGAATGTGTATCAAAACTGAGGCAATTAGAGCCAAGGTTACTAGGGGAACAATAATAACTTTGGAAATAAAAGTGCAAATTTGTACGTACCTCCTAGAGGGAAGATATCTAACTCACAACAGTGGTGAATGAAGCTTTAGAATGCTTTACAAAACTAACAGAGAACATATGCAAAAGTTCGCACCATGTCTCAGATCAGCTCCCATATTGCCTCTATCTAAAAACATTCAATGCAAATGAGAGACATCGCAATAGAGTAAAACCGCCTCAAAGGCCAACTTTTTAGAAACACTATTATCTTTCTCATTTCACGGAAATCATCACTTGGAGTAGCAGGTTGCTCCTAAATGAGGTAGAAAAGTTTGAAGCTATTGAACCGACTATAGTTATGATTACCAAGAAAAAGGGAGCCCACGAAGAAGAGATAAAACTGACTCACTGGGTTAGCTCTATTGCTTATGTAGATGAAGTAAAAAAGAAGGAAGATTTGGTACCTTTCACCATTGGCCATCATGAGTTTTCTTGTGTCTTGTGTGATAATAGGGATAACATCGACTTGATTCCTTTGGCTATTGATAAACATTCTTGTCTATGTAAGACTTAGTCCTCTCATGTTTAGTGGTACTCTGTGACATAAAAAATCATGTCTATAAATATGCTATAAGGGATGATCTTTTTTTTTCTGTAGGTTCATTATAAAGACCAGATTTTTGGAAGATTTTATCATTTTTAAAGGTAAGTAATTTATAGGAAAAGTAGTAGTGGAATGCTTTGGATCACCCATGGTTCTCTCTACTATTACGATTTTGCATCCATCCGGGGGGGGGGGGGGGGGGGGGGGGGGGGGGGGGGGGGGGGGGGGGGGG